>RJWJ010046011.1:0-11522 GCA_004363605.1 Indri indri | reverse complement strand
TTGCTTGAGCCCAGGAGTTTGAGGTTGCTGTGAGCTAGGCTGACGCCACGGCACTCGCCCCAGGCAAGAGAGTGAGACTCTGTCTCAAAAAAAAAAAAAAAAAAATGAAGGTGGGGCCGGGCACGGTGGCTCACGCCTGTAATCCTAGCACTCTGGGAGGCCGAGGCGGGAGGATCGTTTGAGCTCAGGAGTTCGAGACCAGCCTGAACAAGAGCGAGACCCCGTCTCTACTAAAAATAGAAAGAAATTGGCCAAACAACTAAAAATAGAAAAATTAGCCAGGCATGGTGGCGCATGCCTATAGTCCCAGCTAGCTGGGAGGCTGAGGCAGGAGGATTGCTTGAGCCCAGGAGTTTGAGGTTGCTGTGAGCTAGGCTGACGCCACGGCACTCTAGCCTAGGCAAGAGAGTGAGACTCTGTCTCACAAAAAAAAAAAAAAAAATGAAGGTGGAATAAAGAGGTTTACAAATGAAAACAGAGACTTCAAGAGAGCACTACTAAAAAAAATACTAAAGGCAGTTCTTCAGGCAGAAAGAAAACGATCCGAATGGAAGTATAGAAATGCAGGAAAGAATGAAAAGAAGTAAATTTCAGGGGAAAATATATGATATTGACAACATAGAGCAATAATAATATCTTAAGAGTTAAAAATATATGAAGAATTACTTGAGAATAATAGCGAAAGGGTAAAAGCAGAACAGTGGAGTTAAATTGTTGTAAGATTCTTGCATTATCTGGGGAGTGGTAAAAATATGAATGATAGTGGACTCATAATTTAAGGATGAATGTTGTAATCTCTGAGGTAATCATTAAAAGAATAATAAAAGAATGTATAATTAAGAAGGTAATGTGAAAATGGAGTAATTTTAAAAAATCTAGTTATTTCAGAAGAAGGTAAGAAAGGTATAAAATAAGTACATTTCTTTAAAACGTCTTTGACCATTTGCATTTCTTCTGCTATGAATTTATTTATATGTTGTGCCCAGTTTTCTGTTTGGATGCTCTTTTTTTTTTTTTTAATGCAGCTATGCTTGGAATATAGTTTTCCTTTTCTTATTGATTTAAAATGGATATAAATATAAGAGAATGTTGCAAATACTTTCCTGTAGGGATCAGTTTTTAAAGATTTTGCTTTTACCTTTAGTTGGAACACTCAGGGCCTGGTTTGTTTACTGACCACTTGCTTCCATGCGAGTGAGAATGTTCCTTTGAAGTCTTAATGCATTGCAGCCAAGAGCTTAGCAAATGCCTGAAGAATTGAACTGAATTGAGAAGGTCAGGGGCTAAGCAAACACGGAGTGCTGCATTATTGTCATTTAGAGAGTAAGGAGTTATCACCGGCAGGAATAGAGAATGGTGAATGCTGAAGGAGCAGAAATAAACCGCGCTAGAAAGAACCAAGGGATCTCCCCTGCAGGAGGGTCAGTCGCTGCGCTCTCCGCGAGAACGCGTGGGGCAGAAACGCATGATGCAAACCTGATCAAGGACAGCAGGTGGCGCTCTAAAGACGTCCCATTGCTGTCCAGACTCCCCGGGCCAAGATCTTGCTGGAGCACCCACGAAGCGAAAGCTGAGTGACGCACAGGGAACCTGCCAGCCCTAACCTTTTGGCTCTGTGCTTCCCCCAGAGGTGCAATCTCCAAGATCAAGAGCCCTATGGGTTTTCTGGCTTTGTTTTCCTGTGTTTGCTTGGCTTATGGGTGCCTGTATAGAAGCATCCGTTCAATTCAGTTTGGACCAGTGTGGTCTCAAACTTCGATGAGCAAAGCAGTCACTTGGTTTCTCTTGTGAAAATGCAAATTCTGATTCAGTAGGACTGGGGTGGGGCCTGAGGTTCTGCATTTCTAGCAAGCTCCTTGGTGATGACTCATGCTCAGTAGTTCTATTAAAATTTAGAACATGCTCACTGTGTAAGGTCCTGTTTCTGCGCAACAAGGGAGGTGAGAGAGAAGTGAATCTGGACTCCTTCCAAAGGGTTCACAGTTTCCTAGGGTAAACACAATTTCACAGGAATGTCTAAGAACAAGTTAGACTGTGAGGCCACTTACTGCATGACCTTGGGCAAGTTGTGTGACATTTTTGGGTCTCAGTTTGCTCATCTGTAAAATGAGCCTCTACCTTAGAAAGTTAGTTATTTGAGGGTTAAAGTAGGATATGGTACACAAAACACTTAGCACAGTGCCTAGCATATACTAAACTTCAACAGAGCATGGGGTACCCTAGGAGTTGTGTGAAGTTAGGCGGAGAGCCCTGGTGGGGTGGTAAACTGGAGGAAGAAAGAGGTGGGGGCAATCTTTAAGCAGGTGCCACCTCAGCTGCCAGGATATCCACCATCTGAGGACAGAGCCAGGAAGAGGGCAGGTCTCCTGATCAGGCAGCAAACCGAAGGGCTGCTTTTGAGGGGGATTTATTAATATGCTGCAGGCTAAGTGGGCTTCCTTCTGGAAACGGATGGGGTGGGTGGGGGCAGGACTTCCAGGCAGATGGAGCTGGGGCCTTCAGCACACTCCCCTATTTCACATCTTTAGGGGATTTAGGGGATTGCAAGAGGAGCTAAGAGGAGCCAAGGGTTACCCTGTCCCTGTCCTCATGGAAGGCTTTGTCACATCCTGCAAAACCTCAGTCCCACTGCTGTGGATCCTCCAGCCCAGGTACCTAAGTTTACCTACGTGCTTTAAATAGGGGTGATGTTTCTATAGCATCTCTAAGGTTCACAGATATTTATGGACTAGCCAGTGCTCTGATGGGTGCTCCAGGGGATACAGAGACAAATCCATGTAGCACCTACCTTCACTGGGTGACCTTGGGGAGAAAAGACATTGCCATGGGAAAGGAATTATCAGTGAAGGGGCTCAGCGGAAGTTTTAAACAATGGTGCCTCTTCTGTGTGGCAAGACTAATGGACACGTGAGACCTACAGCCACTGTGGAGGCAAGAGGGATTCAGGTGACTCTTCAGACCTGGGTGGTCTGCCCTGGTGAAGCCTTAAGGAAGGGGGCGGCTTTGGAAAGGCAGAGAGGGGACAACCGCTAACAGCTACAATTGGATTTATGTGGAGCTGATTATACATGCCATCTCATGTAAGCCCTAAAACGATGCTACAAGGTCAGCACTGGTATTGCCTCCATTTTATAGATGGGAAAATGACACTCAGAGATGAAAAGCAACTTGCTCGATTTCTCACAGCTAAAAGTGGCAGGTCAAGGCTATCTGATGTTAAGTTCGATCTCTTATGTACCGTGTATGTGCTGTCTAGGTTCTGTGCTGGAAGAACACATGTGCCCCCAAGGAGACACAAACGATGCTGACATCCACTCATCTCCTCCCCTTGCCTTTATCCTCCAAATACAGTGACAGAGGCAGGAAAGGGGGAGAGAGAACAGGTCATTTGTCTGGATGACCAGTGGCTTCCACACTATGCATGCAGTGGAAATGGGGAACCTGACACCTAGCTGAGGAGTCAGGACTTGAATTTCTTCTTTCCCTTTGAAAGCATCTTGCTCAACTCCAGCTGAGCAACGAGGCAACCGGCAGGGTTGCCTCCCTTGTAGACAGCAGGCCCCAGCCTTCCTGGCTCTAACCCACTTCCTGGCCTTGCATCTCTTTTGTCAGACGGTGATTCTCACTCTTCCTGTTGACTTCTGCTTTGTTCCAGCCAGTTCAGCGTGGGCCCCCGTGCGCTGCTGTGGATCTGATCAGCTGAGACCTGGGCCACAGGACCAGGTACCTTGGGGTGATGAGGAGTGGGGGGAGGGGGGCTGATTGGAGAAGGTCTGGGCCAGGTGAGACACCTGAGATACACCAGAGTCTGGGGCTACTGCAGTCTGAGGACCGTTTCTGCCCTTGTCAAAGGCTGAGGTCAGTTTGCGAAGTTGGTTATGTCCCTGTGGAGGGTGACACAAGGGGTTTGCTTTGGTGGCTTCCTGAAGCTATATCATCTGTCCACATCCCGCTAAGATTCTGATCACCTTGATTTGGTTTTCTATTTCCTGAATTGCCCAGTGGGCATTTTCCTGGGTTGCAGAGGGAGCTCATCAGGCTCAGACAGGTTTATCTGGAACTGACAGAGACACAGTCAGTGTGATGCGCTGAAATCCCGCTGGGCTGACCAAGTTAGGGGCTTGCAATTAAGTCCTGGCTCCTTGGCTTAATTGCTTATGGGCAAGTTGCTTCCCTCTGAGCCTGTTTTCTTTTCTACAAAATGTAAAACGTCTCTATTTTACTGGATTTTTGTAACACTTAAGCAGGATAATGATTGTGAAGGCATTTTATAAATTGTGTGATTGTATTCTTTAGGGTTCAGGTTTACTTTTATTTCGTTTTCTAAATGGAACTAGACACTTTTTTTCTTGATAATGTGATAGTTGATAAAAATTTAAACAATACAGAGAAATTGAAAGTCTTTGCATAATTCTGTTCCTAAAGACTAACACTTTGGCATATAGACATCTAGACTTTTAAACGAATTTTTTAATGTAGAATTCTACTTACTGTCCTATAACCTTTTTTTATTTAATAATATCTCTTGACTGTCATCCTATGTTAATTCGTAAATATCTACCTGTCCTTCTTTACAGCTGCGTAGTATTCCATTGTGTGGATGTACCGTAATTTATTAAACTAGTCTCCTATGGATGAGTGTTTAGGGTGTTTCTAATATATTTCTATAATTATAAACAGTGCTGCAGTAAACATCATTGAACATACATCTTTGCATACTGGTCGTATTATGTCATTAGGATAAATCCATCGGAGTTGGATCACTAAGTGAAAGGTTACACATGTATTTACAGTTTTGATTCATTTGTCCAGGTTCCATTAAGAAATTTCATATCATTTTATTTAAATTTAATATCTATGTTTACTAAAGCAACACAAAGCTTACAATTGAAATAGCATGTCTTGGCTGGGTGTGGTGGCTCACGCCTATAATCCCAGCACTTTGGGAGGCCGAAGCAGGAGGATCACTTGAGGCCAGGAGTTTGAGACCATCCTGAGAAACACAGTGAGACCCTGTCTCTACAAAAAACTTTAAAAATTATCCAGATGTGGTGGCACACACCTGTAGTCCTAGCCACATGACAGGCTGAGGTGGGAAGATCCCTTGGAGCCCAGGAGTTTGAGGTTGCAGTGAGCTATGATTGTGCCACTGCACTCTAGCCTGGGTGACAGAGTGAAACTTTGTCTTTAAAAAAATTTTTAAAAAGAAAAAAATTTTAAAAAATTTCTTCCTTCTCATTTTCTCTGTTCTCTGTTACTGAAATGTCTATCATTTGGATGTTGGACTTCTGGGTTTATCCTCTCATTTTCTTGCTTTTAAAAAATCCTCTATTTTTTGTTCTCCTGTTTGAGAGATTTTCTCACTTTTATGGTTATACTCTTCAAATGAGTATTTTTATTTCAACCCTCATTTTTCTTAAAAGGTGCTCTTATTCTTATTTCTTTTTTTGTTGCCCCGTGTTCTTGTTTCCTGATGTAACGTCTTTGTTTATTTCTCTGAAGATATATATTACAGTTTTTTTCAGCTTTGTTCTGCTTCTTGCATTGTATCTATTGCTCCTGAATTTCTTTTGTGTTATTTTGTTCTATCTTTCACATGGGAGACTTCCTCACATGTTTGGTGATTCCTTGTTAAAGGTTCGTTTTTGTGATTAAAGAACAAGAAACTGATCGAGGGTGTGTGTGTGTGTGTGTGTGTGTCTGGGCTTGTTGGTTGTTAGGCCTCTGTGTAGGTTGCCCAACTGGGGGACCAGGCCATGTGGTTGGGCGACCCCCGCAAGAACTCTCCGGTCTCCTGTCTGGAGGGTACAAGCCAGGCTGCTAGCATTAGGCCGTCAGGGGACAGGAGAGGGGTCTCATATTCAATACGTAGCCTCGGAAGACTGCCCTCTCCCCAGACCCTTCTTCCCCTTGTAGCGTGGTGACTTAACCCTGCCCTCTGTTGTGCAGGGTCTCCTCAAGTCTGGGGCTTCTCTGGTTTGGTTTTTCCAGAAGAAAACCCTCTATCTCCTGCTGGGCTGGAAGCATGGCTTGTTGATTGCCGGGGCTGTGAAGCCCATGTCGGAATGTTTGGCAAACACACCGTCGTAGGGACTTTCAACAGATCTTCCTGTTTTGAGCCCCGCCCCACCCTGGCACCTCCAATTCCTGAGCGTTGCTGGAGTTCAGACCCACGGCTCTGCTCACTTCCGCTTGGCATTCGGTTTCGGCCTTCTCTGGTCCTCTGCCTCGGCCTCCACTCGCTAATCTGCGGTCCCGCTGCCGAGGTTCTGTCTGTCTGCATCTCTCGTCCTCTGTCGTCTCCTTTCCCGTCCTCTGTCCTTGTGGATTTACACCTTTTAAAATTCTTGTTCTTTTTTTGGCGGGGTTTCAGGAGGAACCGAAGATACGTGCGTTTCATCTATCGTGGCAACAAAGATGGTTATAGCGTTTTTCACTCCTACCAGCGTTGCGGCAGAGAATGTGCTTCCTTATACTTTTACCAGCACTGGGCATTATCATTTGTTTTCCATTTTGCTAATCTACTAAGCAAAAAGTGTGATAGTTCATTGTCATTTTAATTTACATTTTAAAAAATTATTAATGATATGGTTGAGGATCTTCTTAGGTATTTAATGGCCATTTGTATTTCTTCTGTCAGTTACCTATTTATGTCCATTGTCCATTTTTCTACTGGGATAGGATAATTGCTAAATCATCAATGCACGGCCAGCTCTGTAAAGAGGTTTGTGGCCCGATCCCTCATTTTCTTGTATATATAGTCTCAGAGCACAGACTTCAGAAAACGGCAATTCTCAATGTCTGTGTCTACAGTTTCTGATGATTTTCTTCCCTCAGATTATAAAAGTAATATGTATATACTGTAGAAAATTTGGAAGACACAGATAAACACAAAAAAGAAAATGTAAATCACCTGGAGATAGCCACCACTTATAAATACATCCTTCTAGTCTTTTTTTCTGAGTACATATTAAATATTTTATAAAGAGAAGAGTAATTTTATTTTGTATCATGCTTTAAACTTACTAAATCATAATTTGTTCTCAGATACATTGTTCTATGACATCATCTTTAGTGACCCCACAGTGTTCCCTTGTATGCATGCACAATCATTCATTTAGCTGATCCCTATTGACACACTTTTGGGTTCTTATTGGGTTAAAATTTTCATTAACAAGTTGCTCTTTTGCTCATGACACCATCCAATCTTGTTTCCACAGTGTATCTGCTTAGCAATCTCTTTTCGGGGGGAAAGATAAAGGTAAACTTTAATTCCTTTCAGGCTAATTTATTACTAATTGCAAATTAATGAATACAGAATCATGGAGATTTTCTGCGTTTTTTTCCCCGGATCAGAGGGAGAGAGCGAGAAGGGTCATTCTGGGACTCTCACTAGATTCGTCCACAGCCTTCCATTGGTGTGAGCACACGGAGGGGCCAAAGCACCAGGGAAGGAGAAAAGAGAAGCAGATCAGGCAGGATCTGAAGAAATCATCCAAGAAATAACAGCTTAAAAGAGAGAAAATCTGAGGAAAGAGACTGGTCTGAAAGTGGAAGACCTGAATTCTGTCTGCCACTAACCATATGTCCTTAGGCAGGTTGCTCAACCTCTCTGGTTTTCTCATTTGTTAGATGACTTTCAAGTTCTCTTGTATCTCTGAGGTTCTATGAATACTGACTTTGTCACACTGGCTGTGTGATCCTGGACAAGTTGCTCAATGTCTCTGAGACTGGGTTTCCTCAACGGTAAAGTGGGAACACTAATAGCTACTGCACAGGGTTGTTGTAAATGGGTGTTTGTAAAGCACTTATCACAGGGCCTGTCTCCTACTAAATATCCAATGTATGGTAGCTATTTTTATTGCATGTGATTGTTATGCTGTTATGTAAGAAGAGGGAAATTACATCATCCCACACTGTGTACGGAAGGGAACTCTGTCTTCTCAAAAGTGGTTTCAAAGTTCAATCTGCAGCTGGGACAGATGCCAGGGGGCAAACTACAAAGTCACCACTGGCCACTGACCTCCTTTCTCAGTTCTTTCTTCCCCAGGGCCTGGGCAATGTCCAGTGTGGGCCACGTGAACAGGCTGCTGTTTAATACAGATATGGACTGGAAGCGATAGGAAATCCCATTTCCCAAATATAAAATATCCATGAGTGTAACAGAAGGGGAGCTAAGCCCTAGAGTATATGAATCATCAATGTCAGAGATGCTATTAAGAAAAAGCTGACATACTTTCAAGTTGTGACTAATGATCATGGAGATGGGAAGAAGGAGTTGTGGGCATAGCTGAAGTTTCGCTCTTCACTGGCATGCATTTTTGGACAAATTACCTTTTTCTGTAAAAGCAGGAGTCCAGATTCTATTTTTATTCCCCAGAGGATAGTCTGTGTACTACTGGTGGCATGCAAAAAGTCATGTTAGGTGGTAAGGGATGAACATTTGAAACTTTAATAGTTATGTGTTTATTTTTATAGAATAGTATGGAAAATACAACTAGCAATTCCATGATTTCATAGAGATGATTGCTCAGAGTGAGGCTAATGCAGGATTTAAGTTCATGTTTTAAAAAGTAAGTCAATTCAAAGAAAAATTGAAAGATGATAGGCAGAAATGGTAAATATCGTAGAGGTGGTAAAATTGGAATGCCGGAGGTGGCAGGCAGAGTAACAGCCCATTCATGTCCTAATCGCCAGAACCTGCTGTGAGTGTGTTACCTTATATGGCCAAAGGAACTTTGCAGATGTGATTGAGTTAAGGATTTTGAGATGGGGAGATTATACTGGATTATCTGAGTGGGATGTTGTCACCAGAGGGTCCTTAAGAGGGAGGCAGGAGGATCAAAGTCAGAGAAGGCACTATAACAACAGAAGCAGCTACCAGAGTGATGCAGCCAGGAGCCGGAAACCCAGGCGGCTTCTCGAAGCTTGAAGAGGCAATGAACTCATTCTCCCCTGGAGCCTTCCAAAGGAACCAACCCTGCCAACATCTTGGTTTTAGCTCTGTAAGTCTCATTTTAGACTTCTGACCTTCAGAACAAATTTATTCAGAGGATAAATTTGTGTTGTTTTAAGTCACCAAGTTTGTGGTCATTTATTACAGTAGTCACAGGAAACAAACAGACCGGACATTAGATGCCCTTGAATTGGTTCATTCTGCAAGTTCAGCGATTTCCCGGGGCATAGAAAGGAACATTGGCATGAATAAGACTATATCCTTGGCCACTACCTTCGCTCACCTAGGAGGGTGCTGACCACCTTGGTCAGACTGGCTAAGGAGAGGCAGCGCTCTCTGCCCCACCAAGTGGGTGCTTGGCTCGATGACAGGATACATCCTGACTCATGGGCATTGTTAACAATGTCATCTGGTTTGACCTGCTCATTTTATAGATGAAGACACTGAGGCTCAGAGAAGGGAGGTAAGTTGAGCAAACTCACCTGTGATGGGGCTGATTGGACCAAGGTGAATAAACACCTGGAAGGGAGTTAACAGCAGGCATGGCTGGGTTCTCACACCAGGGTGGGGAGTGTTGAGAAGGGGTGGTGCCTGCCATGGCTGGGGGTGGAGGGTAGATCTCACCACTCTTTGATCACCTTCTCTATGTGTCTGGGCCTCTTGCTTTCAAACTGGTTGCTCTAATATCTTTTTATCAGGGTTTTAATAACCACCCTGTTAACACATGATCTTTAGAAAATTGTTGAAACAGCAACATGCTTGGAGAAAGGGCCCCCCTGCCCCTAGCGCTTCAGTGAATCTCTTGTGGCTGGCCTGCTCCCCTCCAGGGGAACATACCGACTGAGATTGATACGAAACCTGGGATGTTTCATTTCTACAATTCAGCCTTTATGAGTCAAAATTGGCCTCTGTGGTACTCCTGAATAAAGCCCAGGCTCCCAATTTTGAGCAGAAAATGTTTTCCATGTAAAGGCCACAAAACCCCCTTGTTGTCATTTTCAAAGCGGACATCTAGACTCGTGTTGTATCACACAGGAATTGAAAACCAGTGTGAAATTTCCTCTGAGATCCCGTAGACAGTCATTTTACCATATTAAATTGTAGTTATAAATAGTTGGGGTATCGTTCTCCTGTTATTTAGAGAATGGTCACAAAAGTGACCCCAGAGAAACAATCCTTACACTCCAGATTAGCTATAGTTGTCGTCCCAGGTAATTCTACCACTCAAAGTGCCAAATATCATTATATTGTCAGTTAGCGGGTGTTCAGACGATATGAAGTTGAAAAGATTGTAGGCTGGAAACTTACATCTACAGAGCCAGCACGTATGTTTACAGGAGGGAATTGTACATGACATCAGGTCGGGCTAATTAGGGCGTCATCGCAGAAGGAATTATTTCAATTGGTGCTGCAGAATTGGGAACCCTCCCATTGAAGCTTTACTGACATGAGTGCCCAGGTCACTCTTGTATCTCCTGGAGTCACTTGGCTGAAAGGTTGGATTTTTTTTTTCTTGCTCTTTTGCCCAGGTTGGAGTGCAGTGGTGTGATCTAAGCTCACTGCAAGCTTGAACACCTGGGCTTATGCAATCCTTCCACTTTGGCCTCCCAAAGTGCTAGGATTACAGGCATGAGCTACTGTGCTTGGTCCTAAATGTAAAATGTTGAATAGTCCTGGCTAACATTCTTCTCTTTAGTACTTATTACAGCTGAGATACTCATGTTTATCTATTTTCTGTTTTCCTTCTATTTCCCCTCTTTTCTTTCAGTTAGAAAACCTCCAGGAAGGAAGGGACTTAGCTTCTTTTGTTAATTGCTCTATCCGGGGGGCCTAGAACCATGCCAGGCACTCAATAAATATTTAGTGAATGGTTGAATACATGATCTTTTGGTCCTGGCAACTTTGACTCATTGGCTTACCCGGTAATGCGAATTTGGCTGAAATTGCCTGATACAATCAGCTCAAGCTGGTAAGAAACACTTCATTTCTTTTCGGCCCTGTTATTTTATTAGTCTGGCTTGGGAGTAGGTAAACCCAGTGCTGCCTCGTCTGTGTAAAGGTATGTGAGCAGAGCTGGGTGTGGTGGCTCACGCCCGTAATCCTAGCACTCTGGGAGGCCAAGGCAAGAGGATTGCTTGAAGTCAGGAGTTTGAGACCAGCCTGAGCAAGAGTGACACCCCATCTCTACAAAAAATAGAAAAATTAGCTGGGTGTGGTGGTGTGTGCCTGTAATCCCAGCTACTCGGGAGACTGAGGCAGAAGGATCGCTTGAGCCCTGGAGTTTGAGGTTTCTGTGAGCTCTGACGATGCCCCTGCACTCTAGCCTGGGCACCAGAGCAAGACTCTGTCTCAAAAAAAAAAAAATATGTGAGCAGATATCATTTTTCTCCAGGGACAGTCATACTGTTTATGTAGGTGTGTTATCAACTACCCTTGGGGTTGCCAGGTGTTAACCCAATTAGCAATTAACAGTGCCGTGTCATCCTTTTCTGGGGCGGTAGCTGCCACTCTGGGGTGTGGGTAGTGACTGTCAGGTGGCTGGGGTGGGAGCCAGGCTGACAGTGAA
>RJWJ010046010.1:0-11501 GCA_004363605.1 Indri indri | reverse complement strand
CTCATGAAATTTCAACAAGCAAGTGTTACCCTGAAATATTCAGACCAGCTAATGAAAACAGGAGTTATCCTGAAACGCTTAGACCAGTTAATGAAAAGATAACTGCCAACTGGCATTATCTACTGGAAGCAATGCAGCCTCATGCCACAGAGGCTTTTCCAAAACTTTTCTAATCGGATGAAAGTGGGAACATTTCTCAAGATTAATAAGGGTGTCAAATCATGTCCAGCTGGCAGCCCCAGGGTCTCACCAAGTGTTTAATCACACAACATGTGAGCATCAAAGCAACATTAAGCAGCAGCCTGAGGACTTTGCTTCATGGAAGGCAGTGTCTCTTCCCTGATGCCAAGCCAACTTTACCTGTCATTACTGACCACGGCCTAAGGCTAAAACCGAGAGCAACTAGCAACCCTTTTCTGCAGAAAGGCTTGTCCAAAAAAAGCAAATATTACTTACACCACAAGCCAATCTGACATCTTCCATGCTGTTCCCATCTGCTTCAGATATTCAGACTGGACAGCTTTCAAATGACAGCAGATGTCCCAGCTAGAAAAAAAATTAATCAGCTGAAAAGCATGTCATTACCTAGCTAATTTTATAGTTCCAGAAGCCAGAAACTGTATTGCTTTTGGTTATTACTTTGATTCCTCAATTTAAAACCAGCTCTTTTAAAAAAAGAGTGGTATATTTGCTTAGCCATCTAGAGATTATTATATAAAAACATCTTTAAATGTAAGTATCTAGATGAGGATGTTGCATTGAATTTTTGGTCTTCAAGTAAGCTTAGGAGAAAATTCTTCTAATCCATAAAACTCTTGTATGACAAAAGAAGCCCAGGTCAAATGCAATAGACTTTAACTCTTAATTGTTTAGCACAGCTCTTGCCTATTGATCAACTGTAGAAAACACCCTCTTTCTGTTTATTTATATTCATCTACTATTAGTCAATGTCTTTCAGTTATGTTCTTTGTAAAATAAAAGACACCACCAATAAGTAAAGCCGATGCATCCCTTCTCCTTTTCTTCTTGCATTAGGTTGAACAACTTGAGAATACTACAGCAGTAGATCCCAAACCTAGCTGAGAGCATATACTAAATAAAAACTGCTTAAAATGTAGCAAATGCTCTTTTGGGCATTGTATTTCCCAATAACCAGTTATAATAATCTGATGTCAGCTGGGCACTGCTGTGTAATTCAGGATAAATTTAAAATAATCTATTGTTTTGCTATCAGCTTGTGGTCTGGGAACCAGCAGGAAAGACCAACATGCATATCATCCAAATAATGAGACCAGATAAGACACATGGAAAAGAGGTGAAGACCATGAAAGGAACTAGCACAGTTCATATCACTTAACAGGTACAAAATAGACAGTTCTAAGTGGCAAATTCTATCAAGCCCACAATATTCTAGGTTTGATAATTTAGGTAAAATACAGTAGAAGGCCCCAAATCTACTTGAGGGCATCCGTAAACAAAAACTGCTTAAAGTCTAGCAAGTGTTCTTTTGGACACTGGGCTAAGGGTCCACCCCCTTGGAGGGATGGCAGGGTTCAGTGATTGGCAGTTCCATCTGTACCCACGGAATGGGGGAGGGGTCATTCTGAACAGAGTGTTCTGTGTTTTCTTAGATTCTGTATTTGTCTGTTTGGCATCCATTTATCACAGCCAATTATATTAACTATATTTTCTTACTTTCTGTATTCTTGATGCTCTAGCATTTCAGGGCCTTACAGATCTGGGGAAAGAGACTACCCCTCCTGGGGCTAGCTAATTCCTAAAGATAACACCACCTTGCCTAAGACACATCTATCATATGCCAACGAGTCAATCCTGAATATATGGTCCCAACCATCCCTTTATTTAACTCTCACACACCAATCCAGCATTGCCCCTGCCCTAAATCTCCCCGGGACCCTGTACCAGGCCACTAGAGATCAGCTGTATAGCCCCAAACTTGCCAAAATTATTCAGACTAGCCAATCCTAAACTCTACCCTTCCTTGCCTTGCCTTTCCCACCAAACTCTAATAAAGGACCTGGCCTAAACTGTGTCTTTTCTTATCTTCCACCTGATCAAAAGCTGGTGGTTCCCCTGTGACCCTGTATGGCATTCAGTCACCCCTGTCTAGGACCTGTAGGTATAGTAAACCTCTTCCTCCCAAGCTTCATTCTCAATTTCTCCTGCGGCCTCACTGACTTTACTGTACCATATCCAACACTTACATTCTTAGAACAAGATAATAAGGTGTGTCCACTTACGATGTGCAGAATGCACCTTCCCCGTACCCTCCCCCCATCCCACGCCCCCCACAAAAAAAAGAGAATTTCATGCCCTAATCCTTGGAAGCTGTGAATATGTTAGCTCACAGGGCAAAAATGAACTTAGCAAATATAATCAAGGTCGCAGACCTTAAAATAGGGAGAGTATCCTGGATTATCCAGGTGGGCTATATTTAATCACACAATCATCAGAAACAGAACTTTCTCTGGTTCTTTGGAGTAGCAGAGATGCAGCAGAAGAGGAGGTCAGAGAGATCCAAAGTGTAAAAAGGACTGAAGGTCATGCAGTTGCTGGTTTGAAGTTGGAGAGGGCAGTGTGACAAGGAATGCGGGCAATCTTAAGGAACTGGGAGATGCTCCTACTGGATGACAGGCAAGGAATTGGGGACTTCGGTCCTACAACCACAAGGACTTCTGCCAACAGCCTGAATGAGCAGCTTGGAAGTGGATTCTACCCTGAGCCTCCAGATAAGAGCCTGGGGCAGTTGACACCTTGATTGCAACTCTGTGAGACCGAGAGTAAGGGAACCAGGCAAGTCAGTGCAGACTTCTAACCTACAAAATTGTAAAGTAATACATTTGTGTTATTTGACTCCTAAATTTGCGTAAATTTGTTACAGCAGCAATAGACTACATATACTACTCTTACAGGAAAAAGCTGTCAGGGCAGACAAATCCTATGTGTCTCTTAAGGATCAGGGTTTCTTTGGGAATTATGCTTTAATTACCAGATATAAAGATAATATCGTTTTCTTCTTGGGTACCACTGTGCAGGTTTAGAAAAAGATGGAATGACTATGGGATATTAATGTGGTCAGTGGTTTTGCCTATAATTATGAGATCCCATTTGCAAACAATGTGGTAAGAGGTATTTTCAGATAATAAAACTGTTTAGTATATGCATATATTTTTTGCACAAAAGTTATCATTAAGGTATGATCTCATAGTGAATTATGAGACTAGACTATGCTCTAGCCCACGAAGATTGGATATTAGCTGCAAACTTTTATATTAATATTTCTCTGTGTCAGACACCACAATCCCATTCATCTTCTCTATATGAAAAATTTAAGAAGTAGAATTAGGTGTGAAAACTTTAAGTAAGTAAAGTGCCTGGGAGCTATTAGCATGCTCAAAGGCTATTCCTGAGTGGCTGGAGCAGGCTGGGACCCAGTCAGGGACAAAGTGACAAGGCAGACAGTCTGGTTATAATCCAGGAGCACTTTTTGCCTGGAATAGACTAGGTATAGATTTTCAAAGATCTAGTTTGTGGATCCTTTTAAAACTATTTGTATGTTTTGCAATGCTTTTTTCCTTTCCTCTGGTTATTAATAAATTTTCATTTTGAAAATATCAACCATTTGTGGTGGGAAAGAGAAATAAGGAAAAGGAAATTTTATTCTTGCTTATGTTGAAATTTTAAAGAAGTAGCTTCATGTCTCTGAAGGTGTGCTCAGTGTATGATCATCAATATACAAGAGCCCCAAATTTGGTGGTTATTTGGAAAATTAGATGTGGACCAAAAGAAATTAGCATCTCCTTTTCACATATGCTTTGTCTTAATAGGGCAAGAAGAGTTCTTATGGATGATAAGATGGCCCACTCAAAAAAAAAAAAAAAAAAAAAAAAAAAAAAGGAAGGATGGCAGGATAGCAAATATCATTAGATGATCCATTTTTATTTGCATTTTATAATATATTCATAGGTAAAAACATTAGAGACATCTGGAAAATTTCTGCTTTTTATCATAATGGATTAACAGTGTCTGGATTCATCCCCTTCCTGGAACAACTAGAAAAGCAAAGGAAATATAGAGGACAACAATTTTCATACATTGGACTATAGAAAGACTATAATCCCTGAGAGGAGAGAATCACATAAAGTACATGAACCCACTGCTCAAGTTGCTGCAACACAGGGAAGGCAAAAATGAACAGAGCCTGGTGGTACTCTTGGGTTAAGGAGACAGTTATCATAGTTCAAGGAGGTCTAAGTTGTTAATATTTGTGGGGCAAAATTCTAGAGAGAAAGGAACAGCGAAGAAAAAGAGTCCAGAAATTTGCGGATCATTGGCTAAGTACTAATCTTTGCATACCAGGGAAAGAAGCACCAGAAAGGACTAGACCCAACAATTTTTGGAACTCACATCACTGGCAGTAATTTGTATCACCAACCTAAAGGGCAAAAACATTATAATCCATGGGGCACAGGGTAGAGTCTTCAGAAAGGTATTACCTTAATAGCAGAGCTAAATTAACTCTAGAATAAAGGCTACTCTGAACCTAACTGAACAAATCTTATAAGTAAGCTTTGAAAAGATTAAATTTATCACAATTAACTATGTGCCAGAACTTTGTCTAGTGCTATTTAAAGAAATGCTACAAAATCTAACACTGAGCAATATAAAATTTATAATTTCTAGTATCAGTTATAACTTACCAAGCGTGTAAAGAAGTAGGAAAATATGATCTATACCTGGAAAAATTAATTAATAGACTCAGAAATAACCAAGACAAAGGGACTAGGAGACAACAATGTTAAGAGCTATTGCATTGAGCTGATATAATCAAGGAGATAGAAAAAAATAAACAAATGAGGAGAAAAATAAATTAAATGGAATTTATGGAGATAAGAAATACATGGTGTAAAATAAAAATACAACAAATGTGATGAACAACCCATTAGACACTGCAGATCAGTGAACATAAAGACATAGCAAGAGAAGCTTTCTCAGATGAAGCTCAGAGAGACAAAAGAGTGAAAGAAAAATGAACTTAAGTGAACAACCCCAGTGAGTTCTGGGATGTTAAGCAGGCAATCATTTATAAAATTGAAGTACCAGCATGAGATGGGCCAAGAACATAGTTTTAAAATAATGGTCTCAAATTTACCAAATTTGATGAAAACTATAAAACCACAGATTCAAGAAGCCCAAAAAACCCATGTAGAAAAATAGCAACCACAACAAAAAAATCAAGAAACATTATAATCAAGTTTCTAAAAACCAGTAACAAAGAGAACAATTTTAAATGTGGCTCAAGAAAAAGGACATATTACATAAAAGGAACAGAGTTATGAATGACAACAGAAGTCTCATCAGGAGCTATGGAAGCCGGAAGAAAATGGGTGACACTCTTAAAGTAGTAAAGAAAAAAATATTAACAATAATAGTATATTGTGGCTATACAGCATATGTAGTAGTAAAATATGCAGCACAATGGTACAAAAAAATAAACAAAAAAGGAAAGGGTGTGTGGAAGCATACTACTGTAATCTTCCTAAACTATAGGTGAAGTGATTTAATATTATTTGAATGTGGACTATGATAAATTAAAGATGTAAACCCTACTGAAAATATAAAAAGTAAAACAAGAAGATCTGACTAGTAAGTCAATAATAGTGAAGGTGAAATCACAAAAAGTACTCAAGTAATCCAAAAGAAGGCAGGGACAGTGAAAAAATAAAGAAAAATAGGACAAATAGAAAACAAATGGCAAAATAATAGATTTAAATTTGACTATGTTGATAATTAAATTAAATTTACATGATTTAAGTACTCCAATTAAAAGCAGAGCTTAAAGATTCAATAAGAAAAAAAGTTGCAACTATATGCGAATCTCCAAGAAACCCAATTTAAATTTAAAGAAAAATGTTGGCTAAAAATGAATGAAGGGCAAATTATATAACATGTGCACACTAATGAAAAGAAAACTGGTTAGCTATATTATTTTCAGACAAAACAGATTTTTGTTGTGTTTTCCTCTAATTTGATCCTGGGGTCTCTCTGGAGAGTAGCCATAAACTCTGGCCCTACCCTGTGGGGCTCCAGGATTTAGTCAAGGAGGTTCTCAGAGTGCCTTTCTCAGGATACTTCTTTATCCCGGAGGATAGCCTAATGCCTGTGTCTGACCCATGACCAGGTGTCTCTATCATAGGCAACGTATTTGTACTGACAGAAGCCCTTGTAGCTCATGTCCTAGCCACTCTCTGGGAGAGCCCTGACTGGGAGCAGAGTTAGCTTTGGGTGTGTTGGTCAGATGAGACACAGAGGAGGCAACTCAACCAAACACCTGAAAGAGCAGAAGCAGTGTATTACTTGCAGGTTCCAGAGAGCAGGGAGCAGCATTCTTGCAGGGCAAGAGGAAGGGAGGAATTGTCTGGGACACACATGCTCAACCAATGGGTGGGGAGCAGGAGAAAGAACAAGAGACCAGAGGCCCAAGACTTTATTTGGGTATAGGGAATTATCCAAGTGGGTAATTACCCCTGGGGAGTTCTATTTGGCAGGTTTACAGCAAGCCTGCATGAGCTCCATGGAGTCATGCTAGGATTGAGAAGTGGTTACTGTGGCATATCTGCTCAGTTCATGTGGGACGTGAGCATTGTGAGGGCAAGACAAGTAGGTTGCATCTGGCTGCCCCATAGGGAGGAGGCAGTTGCCTACAGCAGATAACTGGATCGACCACCTTGAGGAACTGAGAATGGTAAGTAAAGTCATGCTCAGCACAGCAGTGTTTTAATCAATGATGGGCTACATATACAGCAATGGTCTCATAAGATTAAAATATTATATTTCTACCGTACCTTTTCTATCCTTATCTATGGTGAGCTGTGTTTAGGCACATAAACACTTACCATCGTGTTACAATTGCCCACAGTATTTGGTACAGTAACATGTTTTACAGGTTTGTAACCTAGGAGCAATAGGCTGTACCCTATAGCCTAGGTGAGTAATAGGCTATACTATTTAGGTCCAAGTAAGTACATTCTATGTTGTTTGCATAACAACGAAATTACCTAACGATGCCTTTCTCAAAACGTATTCCCAACATTCAGTGATGCATGACTGTATTTGTGTATCTAAACATCTAAACATAGGAAAGGTGATGAGCTGCACTGCAATGTTATGATGGCTATTACATAAATAGGTGATAGGAATTTTCCAGCTCCATTATAATCTTATGGGACCTCTGTTGTATATGTAGTCAATTGCTGACTGAAACATCTGTATTTTGGATTTGATCAATCATATCATCTATAAATCAGAAGGGTTTATTTCTTTTCCAGGGATTTCATATTTTATTTATTTTTTTCTTTTCTATTACAACTTCCTGTATAAAATAGAATATAATTGGTGAAAGTAGGCATCCTTGTCTCATTCTCAATCAAATGAAAGTTCTGTGTTTCAGTATTGATATGTTTGCCATAGATTTTGTGTTAGTTCATCATTATCAAATTAAGGAAGAACCTTTTTTCCTAATTTGTTAAGAGATTTTATTATGAATGTGCATTGAGTTTTATCAAATAAATTTCCACAATTATTAAAATGATGATATGACTTTTTAAATGTTTTTATATGAAATTACACTGATTACTTTCCAATGTCAAACCAATCTCTTACATGAGGGGAAAAGAAAATATGATGATGGAGGAGAAAGAGAAAAAAAGACTAGAGTTAAAGACCTAGCTATCTACTTATCTATCTGTCTAGAAGTAAAAACACATAGTACAAAGTAGAGAGAGGCCACGGAAAGGCTGTGCCAGAACCAGTCCTAAAACCAGTCCTGTTAGGTGTCACTTATAACTTGGTAATCCCTCTTATAATCAGTGCAGTCCTGCTATTTGGGATGCACACATATTCATTTGATTTTATAATATTTTACTCAACATGTATTATTGAGCACATAATAATTGCCAAATCCTCTGCTAAATCTGTGATTTCTGTCCAAATAGAACTTCCCTCAGAGAAAAGATATAATGCAAATCACATAATCATGCAAGCAAAGGTAAAGTTGCAACAGTGACATGTGCTATATTGAAAGTCACATGGAGCTATTTGAGCCTGTATTGGGCAATTTGACTAGTGTAGAGCTTAGGGAAAGCTTTACAGAGGAGGAGATATTTGACTTTGTATCAGAAGGATGAGCAGGTGTTAACCAAGTCAAGAGAGGAGGGATGAACATTGAAGACATGGGGGATAGAATATGCAATGACCTTGAGAGAAGGAAACAGCAGGAAAAGAGAGGTAATGAAGAAAATCAGGGTGGTTGAATCAGAGAGAACAAAGTTGCACGGTTTCAGCTACAGCTGATGAAAAAAGTAGGAGCTAGATCATATAAAATCCCACAGACAAAGTCACGGCATTTTTATGTACTGAAGTGCAGTGCAAAGCGCTTTGATGAATTTGAATAGAGATGTGTCTTCATCAGATTTATGTTTTAAAAAGATGACTTTGGTTATAACATGGTGTAAAGTTTGTAGGTATTCAAACTTGGTATGTGTAGACACTGAAGAAGCTATTTCTACAATTGAAGCTACAGAAGATAAAAGTTTACACTGGGTGGTGTGGAAGTGGAAAGAACAGGATGGATGCTAGAGGTGCATCAAAGGTAAAAGCAAGAGGACTTAGTGGAAGGTTTACATTGATGTGAGTTTCTGGCCTATACAAAAAATGGTTTTTCATGGTTATAGGGAACTTTAGAAGTCCAGATTTAGAGTGAGGGGTGATGATGGATTTGGTTTTAGACATGTTGAATTGGAGATGCTGATGTCATTTCAAACAAGGCATGTCAAATATGCAGTTCATTAATGTGTCTGATGGTCCAAAGAGAGGTCTGGGCTTGGAATAAAAATAAATATGAGTCATTTGTGTAAAACTGGTCATTGAAGCTACAGGTGCAGATGAGATCATCTACAGAAATCATTTTGAGTGAGTTAAAAAGAAATTATAGGATCTAGACTTAGGGATCTTTAGTATCTAAAGGCCAGTTAGAGAAGTATGAGGCTTAAAAATAGAAAGTGGAGAAATAACCAGAAATGTCAGAAGAAAACCAGAGGAATGTGTTACCATAAGCCAATTGGGGCATATTCGAAGTGTTGAATGATGACAAAAAGTCAAGTCAGATCATTACAGCTAAAATTTTTAGGCTTTTGCCATGTGTCAAACACTGTTTTAAAAGTTTTATTTTCATTAACTCTCAGTTCTCACCAATGCTTCACATCCAGCAGTCTAAATACAGAGCTTTCATATTTAATCAATACACTAAATTATAGTTTGATATTCTTAGTGACATGTGGTTATTGGTGATCTTTGCTAGAGCTCTTTTAGCAGGGGTGATGACTTTTTTTTTTCTTTTCTTATTTTTTTTTTTTTGTTGCTTCAAAATATTAAGGGGGTACAAATGTTTTAGGTTGCATGGATTGCTTTTGTGATGCTTGAGTCAGGGCTATAAGCGTGCCTGAGGTGATGAATTTAAAGGCCCATTTAGATGGGTTAAAACGTGATTCAGAGGCAAAAACATTGAGACAAGCAATACAGACAATCTTGTGAAGAATGACTGTAAAAGAGTTGAGAAGATGAGTTATAGGTATTGGAATATGGGATCTTATTATTCATTTGCTTGTTTAAATTGTTTAAAATGAGTGGGCCTTACCAAGGTCATTAATCACTTTGCATTCTCTCTCCTTCCCACAAGATATACCCTGAGGAACTAGAAAAGAAAAAGAAAAACAGGGAACATGTCAGAAATGTATGGTGTGTGTGAGTGTGTATGTGTGTATATTTTGAGAGAGAAAGAGAGAGAAATTATATAAATAGATACATATGTATGTACGTGTATATGTATTTATACGGTGGTGGCTCTGTCTTAGGGCAGGAGTCAACCCAGCACTTCTGGATTGTATCAAATAGGGGAATTTGGGGAAGTATTTGTTTCTCCTCTGACCCTACCCTGGGACACATAATGCAATCTTCCACATTTTGCCCTGAAAACCTCTTGCCCAGGTGTTCTCAGGAATAAAATCAGCATAGTGAAGAAGTCCTTATTTTCCCACTGTGAGAAAATCAGAAAAACTAGAAAACCAGTAGGCAACAACTGCCTGTGGGCAGTTCTTTCCAATTCTCTCCCTCTCCAAACTGGAGAATTTTAACCTAGCCTGGGCTACTTGGGTTGTGGTTTAGGACCAGCCGCATAAGTGTCGTCTGGTAGATTGTTTGAAATGCAGACTCTCAGGCCTTTCCCAGGCCCCCTGAAGTATAATCTGCATTTTATCTTGGTGCCATTGGGAGTTATTTGCCCATTAGGAAGCACAAATCTAAGGAGTAATCTTTCTGTTGCTACTTCTCCCTGGGGGAAAAACGGTGAAAATTGGACATAGGAGTTGTTTTTAGGGATAATAAGTAGTTTTCTGGTAGACAAAGCTCATCTGTACTTAGTGCAATAGGTAGGTATATACGGTCACCCTCGGGCTCATCTGTCTCACACACATGCTTGAAAGAATAGCTCTCATATTTTCTTGTTCCAAATTTTCTCACATCTTTTAATATGTTTATAAAGATAATTTTAAGTTGCTGGTCTCTTTGCCGCTTCTAAGAAAACAGAGTAAATAATTCCCTATTCTGCAGATATATTTCTTCTAAGATAAAATGTGCTCATGGGTCAAAATAATAAGACGTTGGAGAAGCACAATCAGTCAAAAAAAAAATACTGCTGGATTACAAATTTGAACAGAAGCAGAAATATTAGAACAGATGGACCATGTGTTTAAAATAGAATTAAAAGAGCCATAAAAGAGATTTATTCATTCACCAATGAAAGAATATGAATTTTATTTCAAACACACATGAAACATTTATAAAACTGATTAGATATTAAGACATTAAATAACTCAATATATTTTAAAAAATAGATTTCAACCAGATCATGATCTTTGACTATAAAATAATTTGTTTAGAATCAAAAATAAAATTAAACTTAAAAATATCACTGCATATTTAGGAAAAAAAAAAAAGAAAAGAAAACCACCTAACTAAGGCATGGGTTTAAGAATGAAAATTTTTAAAATATTTAGAATTGAATGATAATGAAAGCTGTATGCATCAAAATTGGGGAGGGCTGTAAAATGGTATGAAGATGGAAAGTTATAGCTCTAAATAATTTATAATATGGAGAAGACAGCCTCAAAGTTAATTAACTGTATCCATATTTAAGTTTACATAGTAAGCCAAAAAGAATACACAGATATATTATTCAAAATAATAAGAGTTTGCAATATTGGCTGGATAAAAGATTACTATAGACACAGTAATGAATTTCCATATATCAGCAATAAACATCTAGAAAACATAATTAAAAAGAGTACACCAGTTATGAGACTATCAGATCACATGAAACACCCAGGAATATATATAATAAAATAGGTTTAGGACCTTTCCTAAAG
>RJWJ010046009.1:0-11520 GCA_004363605.1 Indri indri | reverse complement strand
TTTTTTTTTTTTTTTTTTTTTTTTTTTTGAGACAGAATCTCGCTCTATCGCCCCGGCTAGAGTGCAGACTTTGTAAGAAATTTGTTTTTTGTTTTTTCTCTCTAGAGCTCTTAGGAAATTTCTGTCAATGGAGCTCTAAAACATGTCTGGGTATGATTGGTTTTGTCTTTTGTTTGTTTTCCTTCAACCTGTTTGATGGAGCCTTTTGATATGAAGAGTAGCATATTCCTTCTGCCCTGATATATTTTATTCTGCATGGGGGAGAGAGAATTTCTTCCCCCACCCCTTATTGTTTCCATTCTATCCAACTTGAATTCCTATTATCTGGATTGGAAATGATGGATATATCTTTCATATTATTTGATATTTCTTTCCACATATTTGGCTTTTTGCATTGCATTTAGGAGTAATCCTCAATTTGACCTTCTGGCTTGATAATCTGCTTATCAAATGTGTTCATTCATACTAGGCTTATTCACTGAGGTTTTTTGTTTGTTTGTTTTATTTTGTTTGTCTTTATTTCACTGATCAACAGACTCTCTAATTGGTTTTTATTTTCATGTAAACTTGTTTTTGTTCCATAGATGAAAACTCCATTCTTGTCTCTCTGATGGTATAAATTACACTTCTTTCAAAGTCTTCTACTTACTTCATTAATTATTTCCTTCAATATTAGTTTCTCTGTGTTGATTTTGGTTTCTCTCTTTTATGGTGTTAGTTTTCCTTATGTGTGTGCTCATCTTCTCATTTAAGATTCCACGTTGGCCTGTCTGTGGATGCAGTTTCCATTTACTGTCTCCAGGAATTATTATGGAGAAGCTAGAAGTGTTACTGGGAAGATAATATCAGTGCTTTCCATTCCTCCAGGGACTTCCCTGAGTCTGGAGTTCAAGCATTGACAATGACTGACTCAGCTTAAGGGCAGATACCTCTAATGCCCACTGTCTCAACCAGCACACTTGCTGCAAATTAGAGTCTGTAACCAGTCATCCAGATTACTGCCTCTGGCACTTCCTCTTCTTCCTTGTAACTGTTGCCTCTGAGGTGATAATGCTTTCAGAAACACTCCCCTTATTGTAGTAACCCCTCCTTTGTTTGGTTGTGGTTTCTTCCAACAATCTAGTCTTATCTGCTTACCGTTTTTCAGGAAATCTTCAACATTTCTGGTTGGCTGGTAGCACTTTTTCTTGTTTTTCAGTGCTGATAAGAATTTATTTTCTAAAAAACTTAGAAATAAATTTAACCAAAGAGGTAAACGATATCTGCATGGAAAACTATAAAGCACTGATGAAAGAAATTGAAGAGGACACAAAAATGCAAAGACATCCCATGTTCACAGATTGAAAGAATTAATATTGTGAAAATGACCATACTACCAAAAGTGATCTACAGATTCAATGCAATCCCTATCAAAATGTCAATGACATTCTTCACAGGAATAGAAAAAAAACATAAAATTCATATGGTACCATAAAAGACCCCAAATAGCCAAAGCCATCCTGAGCAGAAAGGCTGAAACTGAAGCTATCACATGATCTGACTTCAAAATATACTACAAAACTACAGTAACCAAAACAGCACAGTACTGGCATAAAAACAAGACACATAGATCAATGAAACAGAATAGAGAACACAGAAATAAATCCATGTATGTACAGCCAACTGATTTTCAACAAAGGCACCAAGAACATCCATCCACTGGGAAAGGACAATCTCTTTAATAAATGGCACTGGGAAAACTGGATATCCATATGCAGAAGAATGAAACTAGGTCCCTCTCTCTCACAATATACAAAAATCAACTCAAAAGGGATTAAAGACTTCAATGTAAGACCTCAAACTATACAGCTACTAGAAGAAAACATGGGGAAAACACTTCAGGTCATTGATCTGAGCAAAGATTTTATGGAGAAGACCTCAGAAAGCACAGGTGATGAGAGCAAAAATAAACAAATGGGATGATATCAAATTTAAAAGTTTCTGCACAGCAAAGGAAACATTCAATAGAATGAAGAGACAACCTGCAGAATGGGAGAAAAAATTTGAAACTATTCATCCAACAAGGGATTAATATCCAGAATATAAAAGGAACTCAAACAATGCAACAGAAAAAAATAAATAAATAAATAACCTAATTTAAAAATGGGAAAATGAGCTAAATAGACATCTCTGAAAAGAAGACATACAAATGGCCAATAGTTATGCAAAAAAATGCTCAATATCACTAATCATCAGGGAAATGCAAATCAAAACCACAATGAGATATCATCTTACCCCAATTAGAGTGTCAAAAAGACAAAAAAAAACAAATGCTAGCAAGAACGCAGACAAAAGGGAAGGTAAATTAATTAGTACAGCCATTATGGAAAACAGCATGGAAGTTCCTTAAAAAACTAAAAATAGAACTACCATATCACCAGCAATCCCACTAGTGGGTATATATTCAAAAGGAAATCAGAGTGTTAAAGAGGTACCTGCACTCCCATGTTTATTGCAGCACTATTCACAATAACTAAGATATGGAATCAACCTACTAAGTGTCCACCAAGAGATGAATGGACAAAGAAAATGTGGTATATATACACGATGGAATACTACTCAGCCATTAAACAAAAGAAATCCTGTCATTTGCAATAACATGGATGGAACTGGAGGACATTATGTTAAGTGAAATAAGCGAGGCACAGAAAGACAAATACCACATATTCTGATTCATATGTGGAAGCTAAAAGAGTTGATCTCATAAATAGAGAGCAGAATAGTGGCTACTAGAGGCTGGGAATGGTCGGGGAGAGAAATAGCCAGAGGTTGGTTAATGGGTATAAAATTATAGCTAGATAGCGGGAATAAGTTCCAGTGGTCTATAGCAGCAGTCCCCAGCTGTTTTGGCACCAGGGACCAGTTTCATGGAAGACAATTGTTCCAGGGACCAGTTTCATGGAAGACAATTGTTCCATGGACTGGGGGGATGGTTTTGGGATGATTCAAGCACATTACATTTATTGTGCAGTCAAACCTCTCTGATAATGATAATCTGTATTTGCAGCCACTCCCAGGCACTAGCATCACCACCTCAACTCCATTTCAGATCATTGGGCATTAGATTCTCATAAGGAGTGAGCAACCTAGATCCCTCGCATGTACAGTTGACGGTAGGGTTTGCACTCCTATGAGAATCTGACGCCACTGTTGATCTGACAGGAGGTGGAGCTTATGCGGTGATGCAAGCGATGGGGAATGGCTGTAAATACAAAGTTTCACTCGCTTGTCCACCACTCACCTCATGCTGTGTGGCCGGTTCCTAAAGGGCCATGGACTGGTACCGGTCCAGAGTCCACAGCCCGGGGGTTGGGGACCACAGGCCTATAGCATGTAGGGTGATTACAATTAATAACAATTTATTGTATATTTTCATATAGCTAGAAGAGCGGATTTTGAATGTTTTCGACATAAAGAAATGATAAATGTTTGAGATGATGGATATGCTAATTACACTGGGTTGGTCGTTCCATATAACATACATGTATCAAAACCATAAATATGTACAATTATTATGTGTCAATTTCAAATAATAAAAGCAAAAGGAGAATTTTTTTTTGTTTAAACATGTACAAGTTCTGTCTTCCACAACTTTTCAGGAAACTCTCCAAATAACTGTTGAGCCTCCAAACTTGGCTGGTGCCAGGGACTCAAGATCTTTCTGGACCAAAGTTGGGACATAATTTTCTGATTTATAAGTGTAGTAATACAAAAAGCTATCCAGATTCATAAAAGTAAAACTATATTTGAGGGTTTACCCTCATTGAAAAAGACATAAAGATAATTATAAAGCTTAGTGGAAAGGACATAGTGAACAGACTGCTGGGTTCTGAGAGAATAGATTCTTTTAACACAGATACGGTCTTTTCCCTCAGGGTCTCCTAGGAATGAGAAACTAGCAGAGGCCAAGAAAGCAAAATAGATAGCCACCTCACTGAGGCACACAGATTTTATGTTTACCAAATTCCTAGATCTATGATACTGCTGCCATAGTGATCTGGCTGGGCCCGAGCCATGGAGTCCAGGATTTCACAGCTGTTCCAACTCCATCCCCACAGGTCATGGAGAATGGCCTAATGGCCACCAGGGAGCGCCCAGGAGCTAGAGCAGGTTAGCTCACCTCAAATCAATTCAGAGTCCATGACAAGGATAACATGATAAGGAAGAAGGGTTCATCCCAGAAGTACAAAGAGAATTCAACATTAGGAAGAAATACCTTGATGTAAATCACTTCATTAACATGTTACGAGGAGAAGAACCATAGGATCAGGACACAATGAAAGACTTGGATTAATGGAGAGACAAACAATGCTCTCGGATGAGAAAACTTAATTTTGTAAAGATGTCAATTCTGTCCCAAATTGGCCAATAAATTAAAGGCAACATCCCAGAAAAATTTTTGTGAAATGTGACAAGCTGATTGAAAAATTTATCTGGAAAAGAATATTTGCAAGAATAGCCAAGAAATTATTGAAAAATGCTGGCTAGAGGGATTTGGCCTAGCAAATAGCAATAGAAAGCTATAAATCACTATAAGTCTGCAGTAATTAAAACAGTGTGGTGTGAGGACAGCAAGAGACAGCAAAATTTCTTTAAAACATAACAGTGGGTCCAGAAAGAGACTCATAAACATACTAGAAATGATTACTACTTGATAAATGTGTCATTTTTAAATCAGTGAGAGAAGAATGACCTTTACAATAAATTTTGTTGTGGCAAGTATATAACCCTACTTCACTCAATAAATAAATAAATGCCAGATAAATTAAGATTTAAATTAAAAAACAAAATTTTAAAAGTTTTAGAAGAAAATATGGAAAGGAAGATGTATTTAAAATGTTGGAGATATGATGCAAGAGACAAAAAAGAAAAAGAAAGAAATCTGACTGTTCAAAATAGTCAAAGTTCTATATAACAAAAGATATCATGATCAAACAAAAAAGGCAAGTGACATAAAATGTCAACTCAAGGTTACAGTGAGCTATGATCTGACCACTGCACTCCATGCTGGGTGACAGAGCAAGACCCCATCTCTTAAAAAAAAAAAAGGGAAGGAAGGAAGGAAGGAAGGAAGGAAGGAAGGAAGGAAAAAAAGAAAGAAAGAAAGAAAGAAAGAAAGAAAGAAAGAAAGAAAGAAAGAAAGAAAGAAAGAAAGAAAGAAAGAAAGAAAAGAAAGAGAAAGACAAAGAAAGAAAGAGAAAGAGAGAGAGAAAGAAAGAAATAAAAAGGGGCATAGCAAAAACGATAAATAAAATATGCTTAACATTTCTAGTAATCAGAGAAATGTAAAATAAAACAGCAAGATGTCCTTTTTCATCAATCATAATGCAAAATCAATTTTATTTTATTTTCTTAATTTACATTTTTAGAGACAAGGTGGTCTCACTATGTTGCCCAGGCTGGAGTTCAGTAGCTATTCACAGGTGTGATCATAATACATTACAGCTCTGTCACTCCAGCTAGAGAGCAGTGGCATAATCATAGCTCACTGCAACCTCAAACTCGTGGGTTCAAGCGATCCGCCTGCCTCAGCCTCCCAAGTAGCTGGGACTTTAGGCATGTGCCATCATGCCTGGCTAATTGTTTCTATTTTTTTTTTTTTTTTTAGTAGAGGCAGGGTCTCACTCTTGCTCAGGCTGGTCTTGAACTCCTGACCTCAAGTGATCCTTCCACCTCAGCCTCCCAGAGTGCTAGGATTATAAGCGTGAGTCACCGCTCCCGGCCTTCATGAAAATTTTTAAATATTTTGCATCGAAAGGCAATATCAACAGAGTAAAAAGGCAACCCACAGAACAGGAGAAAATATTTGTAAATCAAATATCTGATAAAGGATTAATATCTATAATATAGAAAGAACTCCTAAAACTCAACAACAAGAAAAACCAATCCTATTAAATAATGGGCAAAGGACTGATTTTCAACAAATTGCCAAGAACATTCAATTGTCTTTTCAATAAATGCTGCTGGGGCAACTAGATATTCACATGCAAAAGAATGAATCAGTTGGACACTTACTTCATGCCATATGCAAAAAAACTAACTCAAAATGTATCTAACACCTAAATATGAGTTAAAACTACAAAACTCTTAGAAAAAATTATAGGCATAAATCTTTGTGACCTTGGATTAGGTTTCTTAGATATGACACCAAAAGCACAAGCAGAAAAAAAAAGACAAGTTGGACATAATTAAAACTTAAAACTTTTGTGCTGCAAAAGACACCACCAAGAAACTGAAAAGACAAGCCAGGCTCAGTGGTTCACGCCTGTAATCCCAGCTACTCGGGAGGCAGGAGGATCGCTCCAGCCTGGCCATCAGAGGGAGACCCTGACTGAGAAAAGAAAGAAAAGAAAGGAAGAAAGGGAGGGAGGAAGGAAGGAAGGAGAAGGGGAAGGAGAAGGGGAGGGAAGGGAAGGGGGAAAGAAAGAAAAGAAAGAAAGAGGAAAAGAAAAGACAAACCACAGAATGGGAGAAAATTTTTGCAAATCACACATCTGATAATGGACTTATATTTAGACTATACAAAGGACTCTAACAATTCAATAATACAAAGACAAATAACCCAAATTATAAATGGGCAAAAGATCTGAATACACATTTCTTCAAAGAAGATATACAAATGGCCAGTGAGCATTTGAAAGATGCTCAGTGTCATCAGTTATTAGAGAAATGCAACTCAAAACCACAATGAGATACCACTTCATTCTTACATGGATGGCATTCTTACATGGATACATAATCTAAAATGCAGATAATAACAATTGTTGGTGAGAATGTGGAGAAATTGGAACTTTCATACATTGCTAATGGGAATATAAAATGATACAGCCATTTTGGAAAACAATCTGACAGTTCCTCAAAAGGTTACATACAGAGTTACCATATGACTCAGCAATTCCAATCCTAGGAGAATATCCAAGGGAAATGAAAATATATGTCTACACAAAGACTAGTACACAAATGTTCATAGTGGCATTATTCATAATAGCCAAAAAGTGGAATCAACCCAAATTTCCATCAACTGATGAACATACCCATACTGTGAAATACTATTTAGCAATAGAAATAAATTAAATACTGATACATGCTACAATATAGATGAACCTTGAAAACATTATGCTAAGTAAAAGAAACCAGTCACAAAGGGATATATATCTTACGATTCCATTTATATAAATTGGAGGAGGTTTAAGGGGAAATGGGTAGTGACTGCAAATGGGTATAGGGTTTCTTTTGGAAGTGATAAAAATGTTCTAAAATTGATTGTGGTGATGGTTGCACAACTCTGTGAATATACTAAAAACTGTTGAATTGTACATTTTAAGTGGGTGAATTCTATGGTATTTAAGTTATAGCTCAGTAAAGATGCTACTTTTAAGAAGAATTAACTATTGATACATGCAACACGGATGTTTCTCAAAAATAATTCTGCTGAGCGAAAGAAGCCAGATTTTAAACAGTACATTCTGCATAATTCCATTTATGCAAAATGCTAGAGAATGAAAGTAAGCTACAGTTATAGAAAGCAGATCAGTGATTGCCTGGTTGGGGAAAAGGAGGAATGGATTACCAAGGGGCATGAGAAAAATTGGGGGGATAATAGATAAGTTCATTATCTTGATTGTGGTCATGGCTTCATGACTGCCTAGATATGTTAAAACTCATCAAATTATATGATTTAAATATATGCAATTATACATCAATTATCCTTCAACAAAGCTGCAACAAAAAACACACTAAAAGTCCATACATATATTAGTGGATGATCACAAGACCTATTTCTATGCATAGCTATACATATGCAAATGATCGGGAAAGTATCTGGATACAAACACATAAAACTAACAACACTGGTTACTCTGGGGAAAGGGAGTGGTTTGGGGTGGGGGTACCTGGAGGGCGTGAAAAGGGCCTGTGTCACTTTTACACTATATACTTTTGTACTCTTTAAATTTTTTTACAAGAATGTTCTATATGTCTTACTTGTGTAAATAAAATGCTGATAAAGTTACTTGTGATTTTAAAATAGTTAAATAAAAATCTAATGACAATAATACCCAGATCCAAAATAAAATGACTCTATTTTTAAAAGAAGCCCTTAAGCCTGCAGAGGCATGGACTCAGAAAACAAGAAGGAACCTCCCTCAAGAAGTATGGTCCGAGCAGGGACGAGGGAGGGGCCACGAGGAGGTGAGAGGGCCTGGACAGACCAGCTTTGCAGTGACTGAGGGAGGCAGGAGTCAAGGGTGGACAACTCAGTGTCAGAGTCAACCCAGGGCCGGGCTAAGCGAAGTGACCTTCCCCTCTCGAGGGCAGATCTCCAGCCTGTACGACGAGGAACGGTCAAGATGGCCAGTAAGGACAGTAATTCTGCTGTGTCTCTTCATCCCGTCCACTCCCCTATTCCCCCTTGTCCAGATTTTCTACTTTCGGAAGATCCCTATGAGAGTTGAGCCAAGACCTCTAACTCCCCACCTGGAAAGCAACTCTGCCAATCATCAGTTCACTCATCCATTTATTTTTAAATTTATTCATTGAAACTTGTTTCTGCATTCATTTGATCACCCATCCACCCATCCATCCATCCATTGATTCATTCCATAAACATTCCTGGACCAGCACTGGTTAGGGCCTGACCGAGGAGGATGGATCCTGTCCCTGAGCCACTTTCTCCAACTTTTCCACACCAATTAAGATTTCTAAATAGACTCTGTGTAATTGGGTCTTTGGGACATCATCCCTGAAGCACCCCAAAGTGTCTACGCAGGGCGCATTTCCTCTCTCCCTCTAAATTGCCTCAGGGATTGCGCAGTCCCTTGGTGCACAGAGAGCTTTGAAAGGTGCCGCCTGCACTTGGCCAGCCTGCCCCGCCGGAGGCTGTCGGGGTGCAGCTGACTGTCCACAGGAAAACACCGGCCACTCTACTTCCTAATTCTACCAAACCTGCCACACTTCAGAGAACTCCACTGAGTTCAAAGCACTTTGTATAATTCTACCAAATTCTAAAAGATCCATTAATTCTATTGAGTTGCGTATACCTCACTGAATTCTACAAAAGTCTAGGCAGGTTTTCACAGTTTGGGAAGCTGGGCCAGTGTGAAACCCTGTGTCCTGCCCATCGAGATTCCCCACACAGAGGAGGCCCGTGCTGCTCTTGTACCCCGTGTCCCCATAGCTCCAGACGGAGAAGATCCCTGGTCTCAAATCCTCTGAAGTGTCCTCCAGGAAGCCAGGGACATGAATCGGAAAAGCCTGAAGGTAAGTGAGGATGGGGATGCTGAGGCAGAGGAAAGAGTCAGGAGCTCTGAGAATTACTGTGGCCTTGGTTTCCCCCTCCAACTGACTATGCAATGCTGGGCAAGCCCCTTCCCCTCTCTGTGCCTCAGTTTCCCCATGTATAACAAGAGGATGGTCTAGCTGATCTGTGAGACCCCTCCCAATTCTGCCAGGGTGTCATCTAGGCTGGGACCAGCCCATGTTTGGCAGCCAGCTGCCCATTCCCAGTCTGCCTTAGCTACAGGAAGTCACGGCAAGACAGGGAGAAGTTGGCTGTGCCGGGCTGGGAGACATCCCGTGGCTGGCAGGAACAGGCACCTGGCAGAGAGTGAGTGAGAGAGGCGCAAACACAGGGCCATGAAGCACAAACAAGAGAGGGCTCGGGGTGGCCTGGGAGAGGCAAAGGAAGGCTCCCTGGGCAAGGTGCCATTCGAACTGGGTTTTAGGTGACATTCAGCCAGAAGAGAGGTAAAGGCAGAAAGGACGTTGTGAGCTCTGTAGACAAAGCTTCCTGGCCCTGCTTTGGGAACCAGAGTTCCACAGCATCTGGTCACATCCGTCCTCCTTCCCTCTTCCCCCAGGCACCAGCCCCCAGCTGAAGGAGAGAAGAAAGAGCCAGGGGACTCAAATCCTCGGCACACGGGCTGGGAAGCAGACGAGACACCGAGCTGGTGTGTGACCCCTGCTCTGGGGCTCCCTTGTCCTCCTGGCTCACGCCAGTTGGCTCCCTCCCCTCAGGCTGCTCCTTCCTAATGACGCCCCTGCAGCCCCTGCCTGGCCGTGGTCTCCATGCACCTCCTCCCAGGGATGACACCATATGCCTGGCCACCTGAAGCCCCCTGAAGCCCCCTGAATCCCCCTGGCCACAGGGCCAAGGGCATGAGCTGCAGGTTCTGGGCGTGTGTGTAAGAGAGAGCAAGAGAGTGGTGCCTATGCACATACACTCATGTGAATGACCACACACGTACACACGTGAGCCTATGTGTGGCATATACACTCACAGGCACATGTGTACCTGTATGTCACATGGGTGTTTGTGCACTCACATGTAGATGGGCGTGTATGTGGGTGTATGCATATCCCAACAGGTAGCCAATGGCTACTGATGTTTCCTGGTGACCTTAGGGGATAAACCGTAGTACGCAGAACCATGAAAAGAGAAGGCTGTGGCCTGACCCCGTCACTGGGGCTGCAGGGAAGGCACTATGCTGCCTCCGCCTCGCCCCAGCCCTGGCGTGGTGCCCGTCTCTGTTGGCGCTCTGTTAAATGGGGGTACCCCTCCAGGAACCTAGCTGAGTTTTCCAGAGTTTTCCAGCTGTGCCTTGGGGAAAACTGGCAGCTCACACTCCTCCTGACCCCATGGTGACTCTGGACACAGTCAAATTGTGGCAAGACCTTCTCTCTGAAGCCCCAGGACTAGATCAGAGACCTCCTTGCTGCACAAATGGCACTTAAGTCCCGGAGGTAGGTCTCAGTGTGTAGGGCTGAACTCTGGAAAAGAAGGAGGGTCCACAGGGGCCATGCAGCCTGGAACCTTGATGTGTGGTGGAGGCCCAGTGGCACCCAGAGAGCCCACATCAGGAAGGATTGAGCAACCCTTTGAGTGGCCTGACAGCAGAAAAAAAAAAAAATGAAGAAGAAAAGTGTGTACACATTAAAGCTTATGGACCTCAGATCCAGCCCACTGTTTCCCAAACTATGTTGATACCTGCAGTAGATTAATGGGTGTTCTGTGAAAGGGGGATCCATGGTCAAATAAGTTTGAGGAGCATGCGCTCTACACTGCTTTTGGAAAGTTACAAATTACATTAGCATATTAAAGGCTCTGAGAAGTACTGCAGTAAAGAGCTTTATTTATTAATTCAGTGTTGCCTCAAATTGATTTTTCAGATTGCCTGCTAACATTTCCATTAATGTTCTCTTAGGGAATGCTGATCTGAATCAAGCCTCACTTTTCACATGGATAAACTGAGGCCTAGAGAGCATAAGGGGATTGCCCAAAGTCACAGAGAGAGGGTGTGGCAGTCATGGAAAAGACCCTAGGAATCTGCCCCTGTCCCAGAAGGGGCTCTGTGAGCTGTCTGTCACCCCGCACCCTCTCTCCTTCCATCCCAGCTGTGCATCCCTTTGGAACTCTTCAGCATGGAGCCGGTCAACAGGACAGGGGTGTCTGAGTTCTTTCTGAAAGGGTTTTCTGGCTACCCA
>RJWJ010046008.1:0-11532 GCA_004363605.1 Indri indri | reverse complement strand
GCGCCCGGCCTGGAAATAATTTTTAAAGATAAGGCCAGGCACAGTGGCTCACGGCTGTAATTGTAGCACTCTAGGAGGCTGAGGCAGGAGGATCACTTGAGCTCAGGAGTTTGAGACAAGCTTGAGCAAGAGCGAGACTCTGTCTCTACTAAAAATAGAAAAATTAGCCAAGCATTGTGGCACAGGCCTGTAGTCCCAGCTACTCTGGAGGCTAAGGCAGGAGGATCACTGAGCCCAGGAGTTTGAGGTTGCAGTGAGCTATGATGACCCTACTGCACTCTACTCTGGGCAACAGAGCAAGACTCTGTCTTAAAAAAAAAAAAAAAAATCACAGTTCTAATATTAATCTATATGAGGCTGGTAAAAGTATGAGTTTGTTTCCCTTTGATTTTTCAAACTTTCTATAACATTAAAAACAATCTTCTGTAGGAAAGGAAGCTAACCAGTGATAGTGTGGAAGTAGATCATCTTTTCCAGAAATTGAGACATCTTCCTTTAGCAGGGCCGGAACTGCACGGTATGCTCCATAGGCATACTTAAAGATAGCAGAAAGTTTAATGCCTATTCCCGCAGGAACAAGGGCTTTGCTTTTGTTATGGTAGTGGTCAGAGAGTGAAAGAAGTGGTTGTTGTGTAGATTGGTATGGATTTGATAGCAATATTAGCCAGTTTTTCCAGATTCTGCCTATATTTCTGCTTATTATCTCAGCATTATTCCTCCAAATGCTGTGCTTATCTTTGATGTATGTGGTCTTATAAAATTGAAATGACTAGTATTATCAATTTCCCCAACTTGCTCTATATTCTCAGATTTACACATGGAAGAATATGGAATTTCAGCTCTTTTCTTTATAAGAACAGTGTGCATAAGTTTATGTGGAGCTTCTTGCTGATATTCCAGTATGCTTGTATAAGTATACCATAACTAAGTCTCTTATTCTCTTTTTGATGCTTCCTCATTTTTCATTGATTCATTGTGTTTATTTTTTAATCTTATTTTATCTGGTTTATCTTTTTAACCTTTTTACTTTGAAATAATTGTAGACTCACCAAAAGGTTGCAACAATAGTACAGAGTTTCCAGTACACCCTTTATCTAGGTTCTCTTAATGTTAGCATCTTACATGACCATAGTACAGTTATTAAAATGAGGATATGAACATTGGTATATCACTATTAACTAATCTACAGAAATAAGAAATTATTCAAATTTTACCAGTTGTCTTACTAATGTCCCTTAGTTGGTGCAGAATTCAATCTAAGATTTCACGTTGTGTTCAGTTGTCATGTTGCCTTAGTCTTCTTCAATCTGTGGCAATTCCTCACTTGTTTGTCTTTCATGACGATGGCACTTTTGAAGAGTACTGGCTAGGTATTTTGTAGAATGTCACTCAATTGAATTTGTCTGATATTTGGAGGTAATTAGATTGAGCTGTGCATTTTTAGCAAGAATGCCACAGAAATAATTTTGTACTCTTAGTGCATTGTATCAGAAGGTACAAAATGTGAATAATTCTTAATCCTGGTGATACTAACCTTGATCATTTGTTTTAAGTGGGCTCTGCAAGGTTTCTCCTCTATAAAACTACTGGTTTTTTTCCTTTGAAATTAATAGGTGTCTTGTGAGGAGTTACTTTGATGTTATGCATTTCTTTGGTTCACCATACTGTACTTTCACCCACTAAATGGGTTTCATCATGCTTTCACCCATTAATGTTAACATCTATTTTTGCCTGCAACAATTACCACTGTTGTGTTTAAAATTTTTTTTGTTTTGTACCATTTCTTCTCCTTTTTATGAGACAGAATCTCACTATATCACCCCTGCTAGAGTGCAGTGGTGTGTTGACAGCTCACCATGACCTTGAACTCCTGGGCTCAAACGATCCTCCTGTCTCAGCCTCCTGAGTAGCTGGAACTACAGGCGAGTGCTACTATGCCTGACTAATTTTTTTCTATTTTTAGTAGAGATAGGATCTCACTCTTGCTTAGGCTGGTCCCTAACTCTTGACCTCAAGTGATCTTCCCACCTTGGTCTCCCAGAGTGCTAGGATTACAGGCATGAGCCACAGTGCCTGGCCCATTTCTTCTACATTTATTGATTGAAATTATATTGAAAGGAAGAGCTATCCCTTCTCCATTTATTTATTTGATTCTTTATTTACTTATATCCACATGAATTTAGGGATATTTATTTTAATTTATGGTTTATTATTTATTACTATCATTATTTGTTCTGTTGCTCAAATTGTTCTAGATTTGGCCAGTGGGAGCTCCTTCAAGTTAACTTTTGTGGTCCTTCAACATACCCTCATCATTTAAAAAACATTATTTCCTGTACCAGAAGATGTCCCAGACTCATCTCGTGCATCCCTACCCCAGCCCTGGATTTAACCAGTTCTCCAAGAAATCCTAGTTCCCTTTACTGATGTTGAGAAACCAAGATTTGGACACTAGATATGCTCATACATATACAAACTACATGTAGCTATATTTAGTTCTATATCCATCTGCACATACATTAAAAACTATGAGTTCATACTAATATCTCCAACTCAGCCCCACATGAAGAATCATAATAGCTCCTTCCCTTTATTTGTAATTCCTTTTTCTGACAGTGAGAAAATTAGATCTTATTATCCCTAATATATTATTTATTCCATCCTATTTTATACATGAACTAATTTCAGAATTACTAACACATACTACTCTGAAAAGTAAATTTACGAATTACATTACAGTTTTTTTTTTGTCTTTAACCTGACAGTATACAATCAAAATGCTATTTTTCAAAGTTACCTAAGTTTAATCTTTTCTTCCTTACCTCCTTCGGCAAGTTATGATATTCATTTGTAATATAGTTCATTTGTTGCTATTTGTATTACACATCGGGCTCTGTTACATCCTGGTTAATTTTAATTACTAAAGTAGTTTTTGAGTATGTGAAACATTACCATGATTTTGAGAGTCGGAGAGGTGTCCTTCCTCTGGCATCCCTTCTGCCATGTCCTAATCTCCCCATTCTTTCCACCCTGTTCCCACCCCTCTGTCCTGCTGTAGATAATCAATCTTGATTAGTTGGTTTTTTAAAAAATTGTGGCAAAATACCTATAACATAAAGTTTTCGTGTTAACCATTTTTAAGTGTATAGTTAAGTGGTATTAAATACATTCGTAATATACAACTGTCTCCACCATCCATCTCTGTAACTTTCATTTTGTAAAACTGAAACTCTATACCCATTAAACAGTAGTATCCCATTCTGTCCTTCTCCCAGCCCCTGGCAACCACCATTCTACATTCTCTGTCTATAATTTTGAGTATTCTAAGTACTTCATGTAAGTGGAATCGTACAATATTTATCTTTTTGTAACTGGCTTATATAGCTTAGCATAATGTCCTCACGGTTCATCATGTTGTGGCATATGTCAGAATTTCCTTCCTTTCTAAGGGTGCATAATATTCCATTGTATGTGCATATATGTGCTTATCCATTCTTTTGTCTATGGACACTTAAGTTGTTTCTACGTTTTAACTATTGTGCATAATGCTGCAATGAACGTGGGTATGTAGAGATCCTGCTTTCATTTGTTTTGGATATATACCCGGAAGTCGAATTGCTAGATGATACAATAATTCTATTTTTAATTTTTTGAGGAACTGCCATACTGTTTTCCACACAGCTGCATCATTTTACATTGCCACCAGCAGTGCACAAGAGTTCCTTTGGTATTCACATCCTTGATAACACTTGTTGTTTTCTGTTTTGTTGATAGTAGCCATCCTAATGGGTGTGAGGTGGTATCTTATTATAGTTTTGGTTTGCATCTTCCTAATGATTAGTAATGTTGAGCACCTTTTCATGTGCTTATTGATCATTTGTATATCTTCTTTGGAAAAGTGCCTATTCAAGTCCTTTGCCCATTTTTGAATCTGGTGTGTGTGTGTGTGTGTGTGTGTGTGTGTGTGTGTTATTGTGAGTTTTAGGAGTTCCCTGTATATCCTGGATATTAATCCCTAACAGACATATGATTTGTAAATATGTTCTCCCATTCTGTATTTTACTATTTTACTCTGTTGATAATGTCTTTTGATGCACAATATTTAAAAATTTTTGTGAAGTCTAATTTGTCTATTTTTTCTTTTGTTGCTTGTGCCTTTGGTGTCATATCTAAAGAAATCATTGCCAAATTTATTGTTCTGAAGCTTTTGCCCTAGATTTTCTTCTAAGAGTTTTATGGCTTTGGATCTTACATTAAGGTCTTTGATCCATTTTGAGTTAATTTTTGTGTTTGGTGTTAAGTAAGGGCTCAACTTTATTCTTGTGCATGTAGATATCCAGTTTGATCAGTACCATTTATTGGAAAGATTTTCCTTTTGCCATTGAATGGTCTTGACACCCTTGCAAAAAATCATTTGATCATATATACAAGAGCTTGTTTTTGGGTTCTCTATTCTATCCTTTTGGTCTATATTCTGTCTTTATACTAGTTCCTACTCTAGCTTTTTAGGAAGTTCTGAAATCAGGAAGTCCTCCTTTTTTGTTCCTCTTTTTCAAGATTATTTTGGCTATTCAGAGTCTCTTCAGATTCCATGTGAATTTTAAGATGAGTTTTTCTATATCTTCAAAAAATGTCATCGGGATTTTGATAGGATTGTATTGAATGTGTAGACCACTTAGGGTAGTATTGTATCTTAACAATATTAAGTTTTCCAATGCACAGGCATGGGATTTGTTTCCATTTATTTATGTCTTCTTTAATTTCTTTCAACAATATTTTGTAGTTTTCATGGTACAAATCTTTCACCTCCTTGGTTACGTTAATTCCTAAGTATTTTATGTTTTTAAATGCTATTGTAAATGAAATTATTTTCATAATTTCCTTTTCAGATTGTATATTGCTAGTATGTAGACATGCAGTTCCTTTTTGTGTATTGAGTTTGTATCCTGCCACTTGGCTGAATTCATTTATTCTAACAGCTTTTTTTTGGTAGAATCTTTAGGGTTTTCTATGTATAGGATCATGTCATCTGTGAACAGAGGTAATTTTACTTCTTCCTTTCCAATTTGGATGCTTTTTGTTTTTCTTGCCTAATTGCTCTTGTTAGAACTTAGTACTGTGTTGAATAGAAGTGGTGAAAGTGGACATCCTTGCCTTGTTTTTGATTTTGGAGGAAAAGCTTTCAATCTTTCACCATTGAGTATGATGTTTGCTGTGGGTTTTTCATGTATTACGTTGAGATAGTTTCCTTCTATTCCTAGTTTGTTGAGTGTTTTTATCGTGAAATGGTGTTGAATTTTGTCAAATGCTTTTACTGCATCAATTGAGATGATCATGTTGGTTTTTTCTTCATCCTGTTAATGTGGTGTATTACATTGATCAGTTTTTATATGTTGAACCGTCTTTGGATTCCAAGAATAAATCCCATTTGGTCATTTATTATGCTGCTGAATTTGGTTTGCTTAGTATTTCGTTGAGGATTTTTGCACCAATGTTCATAAGGGATATTGGTCTGTAGTTTTCTTGTAGTATCTTTGTCTGGCTTTGATATCAAGGTAACGAATGAGTTAGGCAGTGTTTCCTCCTCTTCACTCTTCTGAAAAAGTTTTAGAAGAATTGGCGTTAGTTCTTTAAATGTTTGGTAGAATTCACCAGTGAAGCCATTTGGACCAAGACTTTTCTTTGTTGGGAGAGTTTTGATTACAGATTGAATCTCCTTATTAGTTAGAGGTCTGTTCAGATTTTCTATTTTTTTTCATGATTTAGTCGTGGTAGTTTTTGTGTTATTAGGAGTTTATCCATCTCATCTAGGTTATCCAATTTGTTGGTCTACACTTGTGCATAGTACTCTCTTATTTCTCTTATTTTTATTTCTATAGAATCTGTATTAATGTTCCCACTTTCATTTCTGATTTTAGTAATTTAAGTCTTCTCTTTTTTTTCTTAGTCTATCTAGCTAAAAGTGTTTCGATTTTTTTTGATCTTGTCAAAGAACCAGCTTTTGGTTTCATTGACAGTCTCTTTCTTTTCTATTTTTTATTCATCTCTGCTGTAATCTTTATTATTTCCTTCCTTCTGCTAGCTTTGGATTTAGTTGGCTCTTCTTTTTCTAGTTCCTTAAGTTGTAAAGTTATGTTGTTGATTTGAGATCTTTCTTGATTTTTTAACGTAAGCATTTGTAGCTATGGATTCCCCCTTACCACTGCTTTTGCTGCATTCCGTAAGTTTTGGTATGTTGTGTTTTGTTTCATTCACTTCTAAGTACTTTCTGATTTCTTTTTTGTTTAATTGGTTGTTTAAGAGTGTGTTGTTAATTTTCAAAATTTTAAAAATTTTCCAGTTTTACTTTTGTTACTGATTTATAACTTTATCCCATTGTGGTCAGAGAAGATAATTTGTAGGTTATCTGTCTTTTAAAGTCTATTGAAACCTAATTTGTGGCCCAACTTATGGCTTATTCTGGAAAATGTTCCATGCACCCTTGAGAAGAATATGTATGCTCTTGTTGGGGAGAGTGTTCTGTATTTGTCCATTAGATCTAGTTGGTTTATTGTATTAAGTCTTTTATTTCCTTACTTCTGTTTGGTTGTTCTATACATTGTTGAGAGTGGGGTATTGCAGTTTCTAGCTATTATTGTAGAACTGTTTGTTTCTCTCTTCATTTCTGTCAGTTTTTGCTTCATATTTTGCTGGTCTGTCATTAGGTGGGTAAATGCTTACAATTGTTATATCTTCCTTCTGTATTGAAACTTTCGTTAATATATAATGTGTTTCATTGTCTCTTGTTACCTTTTTTGATTTAAAGTCTATTTGTTTGGTATTAGTATAGCCACCCTGCTCTCTTTTGGTTACTATTTGCATGGAACGTCTTTTTCCATCCTTTCCCGTTAAGCCTACTTGTGTCTTTGGCTCTACAGTGAGTCTCTTGTAGACAGTGTATAGGCGGGTCATTTTTAAAAATCCATTTTGCCAGTCTTTGTCTTTTGATTGGAGAGCTTAATCCATTTACATTTAAAGTAATTGCTGATAACGAGGGACTTATTTCTGTCATTTTGCTATTTGTTTTGCTATAGGTTTTTTATTGTTGTTGTTGTTGTTTTTCAGACAGGGCCTTGCTATGTTGTCCAGGCTGGCCTTGAATTCCTGGGCTCAAGTAATCCCCCTGCCTCAGCCACCCAAGTAGATGGGACTAGAGGCATGTACCACCAGGCCTGGTTATATGCCTTTTAGGTTTTTGTTCCTCATTTCCTGCATTACTGTTTTGTGTTTAATTGATTTTTTTAAAATGAAACATTTAAATTCCTTTCTCATTCCTTTTGTATATATTCTATAGCTATTTTCTTTGTGATTACCATAGAGATTACATTTAACATCCTAAAGTTATTATACTCTAATTTGAATTTATAATAGCTTAACTTCAGTAACATATGCAAACCCTGCTTCTTGAACAGCTCTATCCCCACCCCTTTCTGTTGCTGATGTCACAAAATTGTATCTTTATATGTCATATGCTCAAAACCATAAACTAATAATTCTTTAAAATGCATTAATCTCTTAAATTATGTAGAAAACAAAATGTGGAGTTAACATACCAAAATTACAATAGCAATAGCTTTTAATTTTTTTCTAAAATATATGAGTTATTTTTACAAATCTATCTTTGCTCCTGTGGTTTTAGCATTTATCAAATTTCCATATGTATTTGGGTCTGTTTCTGGTCTTTCTATGCAATTCCATTGATCCATTTTTATATTCATAAATATCAGAATTCCCTACTCTTAATTATAGTAGCCTTATCATATGTTTTAATATTTTATAGAGCTATTTCTCTTCTCCATCTTCCTAGGTTTTTCTTTTTTAGTATTTTTTTGGCTATTTTTCCATGTTTGTTTTCATATAAACTTGTCTAACTCCATAAGAAATAAAGCATGTCGGTATTTTTATTGAAACAATATTAAATATATAAATTAATTAGTGAGAATGGTTACATTTATGATGTTGGATTGCCTTATCTAAGTCAAATGGAAAGACTCCATTTGAGTCTTCAGAACTGCTTAATCTTCTTTGTTGCTCTTCTAATTGAGGTTTGGGCTACCATTATGTCCTTTAACGGGTTACTGTTTTTGTGTATGAAGGCTGTTGATTTCTATATGTCAATTTTGTAATCTGTCACCTTACTGGAATTTGGTATTGAGTTAGTTTTATAATTAATTCTTCAAGGAATTTGTTTTCAACTTGGGCTGATTTTATCCCCCAGGGACATTTGTTAGTATCTAAAGACATTTTTGGTTGTCATAACTGGGTGGGGATTGTGCTGCTGGCATCTAGAGTGTAAAAGCCAGAGATGCCACTAAACACTTTGCAATGCACAGGACAGCCCCCCACAACCAAGAATTATCTCCCTTAGATGCCGGTAATGCCTGATTTGGGAAACTGCTCTTTCCTGGTATACTGTCATATCATTTTCAAATAGAAATCGTTCTATGTTTTCTCTACCAGTCCTTATATCTAATTGCATTTGCTTGTTTAACTATACTAACCAATTTCTATTGGACTATGTTGAACAGTGGTGGAATAGTGAGCATTCTTGCATTGTTCCTTTTCATAGTGGGAATGTCTCTGATATTTCCCCATTAAAGAAGATACTGGCTTTAAGACTAAAGTATGCATTGTAGAGGAGAAAATATAATTTTTTTCTTTCCCTCATAGGTTTTTAGTTGAGATGCTTTCCAAAACAAAGGTCAGATTAACAAAAGAAAAACTGGCAGAAGTTTATTGACCCATGCTGTACCCATCACGCAGGAGAAGCCTCATTTTAGAAGTATTTTTCTCTCAAGGCAGTGGCTTAGGGACCTTGCTTCAATAGCATTTAACAAAGCCATAAATCCTGTATAGTGACAATACAAAGAAAAGAGCATCTTCTGGCTTCCAAAAGGCAGGAAATGTGGGAAGGTAAATTTATGGGAAGAGTAGTTTGTTGCTAGATCCTCTGGTGCTATTGTCTCTGGCTGATAAGCAAGCATTGTAAAGGGGCCTAGTAGGCAGGACAAGGCAGAGAGAAAAGGACAAGAAGACCTTTATTTTTGTAAATTGCTGTTCTGCCTCAGCCTCTTGAGTAGCTGGGATTGTAGGCATACAACTGTGCCCAGCCTGGGTAATGATTTTAAAAAGCAGCTTTATTTTGGTATAATTTCCACACAATGAAGTACACATTTTTAACATACAATTTGGTGAGTTTTGACACATTCATACATATATACATGAAACCATCTTCTTGATCGAGATGAACATTTTCATCACCGCGTAAAGTTTCCTTGTACTCCTTTGCAGTCCATTCCTTTGCCTCCACCCCTAAGACACCACTGTTTTGCTTTTGGTCATTATCACTGGCATTTCCTAAAATTTTATATAAAAGGAATCATAACGTATGTATTTTTTTGTCTCCTCCTTTTGCTCAGTATAACTATTTTGAAATATTTCCATGCTTTGTATGTATCAATAATTTATTCCTTTTTATTGTTGGATAGTATTATATGGTATGGATGTATCACAATTTGTTTATCCATTCATGTACTGGTGATCCTTTGGATTGTTTCCATTTTTCTGCTCTTATAAGTAAAGCTGCTGAGAACAATGTGTACAAGTTTTTGTGGGAACACATGTTCATTTTTCTCAGGTAATTAACAAAGTTTAGAATGACTGAGTCATATGCTAACTGTTCTACATTTTGAAGAGCTGCCAAACTGTTTTCTAAATGGTTGCACATTTTATCTTCCCACCAGCACTGTATGAGTGTCCCAATTGCTCCACAGTCTTGCCAACACTTGGTATGTTCAGACTTAAATTTTTCCCTTTCAAATGGGTGTGTATTGCCATCTCATTTTGGTTTTAATTTGCATTTCGCTGATGACTGCTGTTGAGCCTCTTTTTATGTATTTAATTTCCATCCCTTTTCCTTTTATAAAGGCAACTGTCTGTTTAAACCTTTTGTCCATTTAAAAATTTGGGTTAAGTTGTAAAAGTTCTTTATGTATTCTTCAAAGAATACTTTATCAGATATATGTTTTGCAGATTTTTTTCTCTATGGCTGACATAATTTCATAACAACATCTTTTAAGAGCAGAAGATTTGAATTTTGATATAATCCAATTTAATCTTTTTCTTTTATAGTTTGTTAATTTTTTTCATTTGTTCTTGTATCATAGTCAAGAAATGTTTGCCAAATATGAGGTTACTAAGATTTTCTTCTAAGTTTTATAATTTTAGGTTTTATATTTAGGTCTATGATTTATTTCAAGTAAATTTTTACATATGGTGTGTGGTCAGGATCAAGGTTCATTGTTTGCACATGGCTATGTAATTGTTCTTGTACCATTTGTTGAATGAGTGAGTACTGAATTTTGAAATCTTTTTCTGCATTTATGGAGATGATCATCTGATTTTTTTTTCCTTAAATCTATTAATGTGGTATACATTGTTAACAGTATTTCTAATTTCCAAGAAACCATGCATTCCTGTAATACATTCTGCTTTGTTATGGTTTATTATTTTTAAATTTTGGTGTTAGATTCTGTTTCCTGATATTTCATATTTTTACAACAGTGTTCATGTGTGATCTTGCTATGTATTTTTTTTTCCTTTTTGTTATATATTTATCAGGGTTAGGTATCAATGTCATATTTAATTTATAGAAGGAATTAGGAAGTCTTGCTTCGTTTTGAATGCTTTGGGGACTGTTTTGTCTTTGAAGGTTTGTTAGAATTCCCATATGAAACCATTTGGGCCTTGTGCTTTTTTTAATGGGGTACTTCTGTAGTGACTGTTTAAGCTAACTCTGATGAGGTCAATTTTGGTCATCTTTGTTTCCCTTGGTAATTTCTTCTTTACATAGGTTTTAATATTCATTTGCCAACAGAGTAAATAGACAACCTACAGAATGGGAGAAAATATTCACAAATGATACATCTGATAAAGTGCTAATATCCAGAATCTACAAAGAACTCAAACAAATCAGCAAGAAAAAGACAAACAACCCCATTAAAAAGTAGGCAAAAGACGTGAACAGAAGTTTTTCGAAAGGAGATAGACAAATGGCCAACAGCGTATGAAGAAATGCTCAACATCACTAATCGTAAGGGAAATGCAAATTAAAACCACAATGAGATATCACCTTACCCCTATCAGAATGGGCATCATTAAAAAGTCAAAAAGCAATAGATGGCAGTATGAATGCAGAGAGAAATAAATGCTTATACACTGTTGCTGGGACTGCCAATTAGTACAACCTTTATGGAAAACAGTATGGAGATTCCTCAAAGAAATAAATATAGACTTACCATTTGACCCAGCAATCCCACTACTAGGTATCTACCCAAAGGAAAAGAAGTCATTTTATCAAAAAGACACCTGCACTCAAATGTTCATTGCAGCACAATTCACAATGGCAAAGTTGTGGAATCAGCCTAGTTGCCCATCACTTCATGAGTGGACTAAGCATATGTGGTGTGTGTGTATACACATACACACACACAC
>RJWJ010046007.1:0-11533 GCA_004363605.1 Indri indri | reverse complement strand
CTTTAGCAAAATTCCTTGCTATTTCCAAGCTACTGATCATTTCAAGTCCAGTAGTGAAAAGAGGGGTATTTTCATAACAAAAGTCCTGAAGTGTACTTTGATTGGACCAGCTCTCCTGCTCAGTACTGAAACAAGGTCAGTGGCCAAATCATGATTGCTTCTCAAGCTAGTATGAGTCTAGCCCTGAAGTAGGGAAGGGTAATTCAATTCAAAACTCTTGGTTGAAAAATGGTGGGGTAGGGAAAAGTTCCCTATACATGGGATAAGCTTTATTGTATTAATGTTTTTACATTGATTTTGACTGCTCAGAGACTTTTGCAAATTCTTTTTTTCTTTTTTTTTCTTTTTTCTGGCTACGTTTTAATTTACACAGAGTAGGCTGCCAGTTTGCTTAATTCTAGACAGCAAGGAATAAATCACAAGGAATAAATCAGGACAAGATAAAGGTGAGAAGCAAAAATTGACCTTAAGCAGATGGAATGACTCTGTAAGAGCAGGACTGAGATTGCTGGAGCCCAACTTGGATTGTTCAGCTGTAGTTATCTCACATGATATTCTTCTACACTGGGAAATTTACCCACATAGAAAGATACTGTGTCCTGGTGGGTATACCCGGCTGTATATTCACGGGTGGGTGTTATCTAGAACAAGACCCACTATACTAATATGAGTCAACATTTTTCCAAAGTTGGCATTCCAATGGTCATTCAGGATGGAAAGGAAGAATTTGGAATTAGGACCTGAGTATCTAGAAAAAGGAACTTTCTCCAATGCATTCCTTTTTAAATAGAAACTGACCTTTGTAACCAGAAACCAAGAAGGGAAGTAGCTAACAGGGTACTACTGACCCAACCCCATTGAGGGCGTAACTATAAACCCTGGGAGTATTCATATGTAGTTTTGAGCTTTAATTATTTTTTAAAAATGCTTCGAAGCTTTCTTCTATTATTCCCCAAGTCTTGAATAAAGTCTTGTTAAATACTAAGGTAGAGGAGGGAGAAAGTTAAGAAATGAGCCCATTGCCACACCAGCCAGAAAGTGACAGAGGAAGGGAACATAAAACAAAGAAAAGTAGGGAGTTAGATGGCAATTAGCAACCTATACAAATTTGTAGGCATTTGGGGGTAACTTGGTGGCACTTGAAATGAAGATCATTTTGCAGACTAAGCTTCCCTGAAATCATACAGAATAGGAGTACAGACTATTTTTGAAGTATGAACCCATAAGTAGATTCAATAATACAATGTCAAAGGAGATATCGATGGGTAGATTTAGAGTGTTAGGCAATGTTAGACTCCTATAAAACATGATTTGAAGAACAATGTATAATCACACAAAAAGATGTTCAATAAACATTGCTAATAATTACAAAGTAATATGAATGCTAATACTAAAGTTTTATAAACACACATAAGTAATATAGGAGGAGAAAGGAGTAGAAGGAATTATACTAAGCTGTTAAAAGACTTTATCAATAGTTTATAGGGTTATATTTTTTCTTTCATTTTGCTAACCAGTATAGAATTTCAATAATAAATACGTATTACTGTTAGGTAGACAGTGAGGGACCTCCGGCCCTCCTGGGGACAAAAGCGGGCACCTGGAGCAATTGCCACACTGGGGGAGGAGGGAATGCTCTACCAAACTGCCAATCAGAACTTAATATGCCAACTGCAAAAGAATGCAGAGGATTCCCTAGCCCGGAGTCAAGCAACACAGGCACAATAGGGTCTGGAAGGTGACCTAGAACAACCTAAGGCTAATCATCATGTCATTAGCTTAAATCTACTTTGTGGTTCAGTCCCCAAAATGGGCTTTCAGAGAGGTTCATGGGAGATTTGCATACAGAGTAAGACTCAGGTTATATAACTCCCAACTATCTATCAAAGTGATTCTATTGTGACGTTTCAACCACGAGGAGGGTCCAGCCTAGGCACTACAAAACAGGACCCCAGACCATAATCAGGTCCCTCCTGTTATGACAGGGGGTCTGTTCTTTGTTGTGAACGTATCTTACTTTACTCAATAAACTTCACGTCATGCTTGCCTTAGTTTGGTGTGTTTGGTCATTCTTCAGCCAAAAGCATACCAAGAACCGAGAACAGACAACTATTAAAATGATCCAACATTACCTTTAGAAAATAGAAATGGATACTTTCAATTAAGTTATAATTGATTTTAAAAATATGAGTATTTAAAGTGACTAAGTCCAGGATATTTGTGGGACAATAATATGTAATAGTTGAACACTGTACTTGAATAATGCCTTCTCACTATAATAGCTCATCTCATAAAACTTCTCTCAAGTTGGATATAAAATAATTTTATGAGTCAGGTTTGAAAGTGAAGTTGGAAAGGGGGTAGGGGAAATAAAGAGGCAGTAGATGTCAATGCAAGTCTCAAAAAAGTCTTCCCATGATATTAGAAATCACTGCCAATGAACATTTTCTTGTACATTGAATCATTTCACCTGAGAAAGACTATCAGTATGTTTGAATTCCTGCCAACATTGCTAATGGTGGCATCTCAGCTATATCTGGGTTAACTTGGAAAAAAAATCAATTTATTATAATTACTGAATTAAATAATTTATATTCCTTTTATTTTAAGACATTCTAATCAAATAAAGTTAAACAATAGATAATCACTTTTCTTAATAAGGAGAAGTCTGAATGTTTGTGTCCTGCCCAAAATTTGTATGTTGAAATCCTAACCCCCAAGGTGATGGTATTAGGAGAAGGGGCATTTTGCCTTGTGACTAAGTCATGAGACGATTAGTTCCCATATAAAAGAGGCCCTAGATAGCTTCCTTGCCCCTCCTACCACGTGATCACACAGTGTGAAGGAACCATCTATGAACCAGAAAATGGGAACTCACCAGACACTGAGTCTGCTGGTACCTTGATCTTAAACTTCCCAGATCCCAGAACTATTAACAATAAGTTTTTATTGTTTATGAGCTACCCAGTTTATGGTACTTTATTAAACCAGTCTGAATGAACTAAGACAAGAGGAAAGGATGGGAAAAAAATATTTCCTTTAGCAGTTGAAAGAAAATTAACCATAGTTCTTTCTTTTAGCCAACGATATGTCACATCAAGGCACAAAGGAAAAAGGAATATTAAAAAATACTTTATTTTTTATGTCTACTTGATTTAGTAGCTAATTTTTTCAAAAAGTAAATAAGAAAACAATTCTTTCTAAATATTACCATAATGAAAACTATTATCATTGTCTTTAAGTACTATTATTCATTTTATATACCTGCAATTTTAACATATTTTGGTAAACTTAACTTACCAAGGCATATACATCTATTCAACCAATTCTAAGTAATTTATTTTTATAAAATTAATTTTAATAATTCAAAAATATGATCCTTTAAAGGATGATTATCTAATTTGTATGCTCCTCAGCACTTTCTTTTTGTTCTTTTATACCAGGAGACTTTTGATAATTTTGCTAAAGAAAGGAGAAGTTAGACAGGCACAATAGCATGGAACCTAACAGTTTCTATTCCCAAGATGATATATTAAGAGTTGAAAGGGAACCAAAAGGGACATATACCTCACATCAATGTAGAGTGACCAATAATCAGAAAAAAAGACAAAGTTCTTGTTCAAGAATGGGAAATACAGCGTCTAACTCCCAGCCTAAATCAAAATATATTTTGGAACCAGCACATAAAGGATTTGATGTTGAAAGAATAAGAAAAATCTGTTAATAATGAATATATTAAGAGATCTTTCTAAATATGTTTTAATGGAAAAGTACAGATATAGTAACAAGGGCTCAGTGGAATAAAAGAAATGCTAAAATGCACTGCTAAGCAAAAGATGAGCTAGTCAGGAAGACAGAGTACATAATGGAATGAAGAGAAATAAAATATAGGCAATTCTTATTTTATGATTAAACTTTCATCCTCTTATCATCCTACTAGTCTAAAAATCACATACATGACAGTTTCCCCAATTTGGGGGCCCTCATTCTTCAGTTTCTGAAGGCTTAAAGCAGACAATATTTTGCCTTGCTTAGGACAAACTTGCCATCTAGTGAAAATAACTGGTAACTATAGAATGTGAGAATATGCCCAGTGCACTCAAACATGCATGCATTACCTCGTAACTTAAACTATCTTTTTCTTTTTGAAAATTCAACGAATATTTATAAAGTTCCTGTTATTAACTGTGGTTTGGAGATACAATGATGGTCAAAAATTAACATGGTTCTTAAAAATACAGGGGAGAAGATAGACGTCATTCGAATATTCACCAATTATATGTAAAAATGACAACAGATATATCAAATTCTGTAGCACTATGTACCATATTAATTCATCCAATATTCATAACAAGCCTATGAGGTATACATATTATTATCTCTATTTTACAGATTTGAAAATTAAGGCACACAGATTCAGTAACTTGCCCTAGGTCACACAACAGAGCAGGAATATAAACCACAGATACTGACTCCAAAATCTGTGCTTTTAGCTAGCTCTGAATGTAAAACTGAAAGCGTGACAAATGCAATAAAGATAAATATATGATTGGACAACCTTCATTCATTAATTTATTCATTTGTTTACTCATTTATTCAGTAAGTATTTATTGAGTGCCTATCATGTGCCCAGTACTATTTGGGGACAGAGGATAAAGTAACAAACATGACAGAGGCCCTAACCTCATAGAGCTTATATCATAAACACACGCATGTTAATACATATTTCTAACCTGTTATATTACAAGAAGTCAATAATGCAGGGTAAGTGATTAATGATCAGTAAGTGAGGAGAAACACTATTTCCAGAGCAGATGTCAAAGTCCTCTCTGAGGAAAGGACATCTGAATAAATGTGAAGGATATGAGCATCTGGAAGAAGAATGTTAGAGAGAGAACAAATGGAAAGGACATTAGGAGGAATTCTATTTTTTCTTCGGCAACCCCACCCCTAGTGCAGCAAGATTGACTAAAGGGACGTGATCAGGAAGCAGGGTAGTAGGACATGAGATTACAGAAGTACCTAGAAAGGCTTTGTGTGACAAGATAAATACTTTAGATTTTATTTCTATTGCAATGAAAAACCAATTGAAGGTTTCAAAAAGGGGAGTAATGTGATATAATTTATGTTTTTAAAGATCACACTGGTTATTATGAGAAGAAAAAACTGTAAAGTGCCTACAGTAGAAGCAAGGAAACATATCGAGAGGCTCCTGCAACATTCCAGGTAAGAGTTAATGATGAACAGATAATGATGAAATCTAATAATAGTCAATCAAAACAAATTTGCAAATAATTATATAAAAGTGAAACTATAAGTGCCATAACAGAGGCAAAGAGTATATAGGAAATGAAATGAAAGGTCACATTAAGATAAGGATCAAGAAAATCATTAAGGGGGTGGCATATGTAGCAAATCTGAGTATAAAGACACAAGAATATGTGGGTGTCTTCAAGGTATAGATAGTTCAGCTTCGATGTAGCATAAGGTGAAAGTAAGGGCGAAACAGGAGTCAAATGGAAAAACTAAAAGGATTAGGGTATAAAAATTAATCCCTCCCTTATTTTTATTTATTTTCTCTGCTTTTTTATACAGCTTCCAGGAGAGCCCTACCACAACTGTTATATGCTGGTTTCTATGTAATATGGTATACAGAACTTTTTAATATCTTTGAGAGTGTTGGGCACAAAAAACGTGCAGACATTATTAATAAATCTGCGCAAAGACCACCAGACTATGATAGATCTATGGTCTGAAAAAGTTAAGGTTATTAATTTGCTGCAGTAACAGAGACTGCATGTAAGAGGAATGGCGGGACATTTCGCCAATGAAGAGTTAACGTTCTAACTGGTTTTGGAGCAAAGTGGGGTTTAAATAAAATTTAAATGAACAGTTCTTTGACAGGCTGAAAGCAAAGCAGAGCTGTATTTAGCATCAGGCCTAGACTGAGAAGTGGGCATGGGGTCCTGTTTCCTTGGAAACTACAAAATTAAGATGAACGCGGAATCATATGTTTGAAGACATACTATTCGAAGATTTGCACCCAGGTAGAAAATTGAGGCTGCTTCTCTGTGCCAAAGTGACTACATAGCTCAGCTCCCCAGAAAACAGTAGGATGTTTCCATCTCACTCATATGATTTCATAAAGCAAAGTTTCTGATAGTCTATAATTTTAGAGAAAAAACTTTTTCAATGCTGTCATTGGAGTTAATTAACAAAAGAAGTCTTTGTATAGTTTTATACCACTATAGCTTTTAACATATTTATTAAAGTTTAATTTTATAAAATACTTTGGTTTTGCTGTGACTCAGGAGTAAGCCGTCTTGGGAATGAACGAGAAGGAGACCACAGGAACTTAAGAGAGATAAGTGGGGGAACACACTGTCATTTGCTCAGGCCACTTATAAGCTGGTCCTAAGAACTTTGAGCTTTCCTGGAAAATAACTGACATCCAGACCAGCAAATCACCATAGAGGTAGCTGGACTCACTCCAAGTGTATAGGGCCCTACCCAAGAGGTTTATCTGCTGGGGTGGGGTGAACGACATCAAGTGGTTAGAAGGAAAAACTAAAGAGGAATCACATAAGTGGTCAGCCAGAAAGTACGTCACTGGTATCATGAAACTATACAGCAGAGATATCGCAGGGCCCTCTAAAGTAGTGGTCCCCAACCTTTTTTGGTACCAGGCACTGGTTGCATGGAAGAAAATTTTTTCACAGGGGTTGCGGGGGCTAGGTTGGCGGGGGTGGAACAGCTGTAAATACAGATGAAGCTTCAGGAAGCTTCCCTTGCTCACCTGCTGCTTACCTCCTGCTGTGCAGCTCCCCACCACCACCACTTCCTACGTTTCCTAGACAATTTTTTCCACAGGTACAGGGGGGCGTAGGGGAGGAAGTGGTCCTGGTGGCAGAGTTCTGACACGTGGTCCCTAACAGGCCACAGACTAGTACTGCAGCTCCAAAGGACAACTAAAGTGCCCCGTATATTTGATTGCTTGCCATGAGAGGACATTAACAGCCAGGAGAGAACTACCTCTTTTCCCAAAGGATTCTCAAGCAGGAAGAGAAGGCGGTGAAGGACCAGGAAAAGAAAAAACTGTTACCTTCACCACTACAGGTTTTCTGAGCTTAGAGAAGTATTTAAGCTTTGAAGTGAGATTAGTATTTAAAATTTGACTGAAAGGGAATCTTAATTATAAATAAAAGACTATTTAAATTCAAAATCAATAAGAAAGCTAAGCATTATGGCAGAGAAGGGAGATCCAATAAAGCATATTTGAAGCTGTAAAATAAAGAATTTGTTCTTGTTTTTTTGAATTTTTTTTCTGGCGGGTCCATTAAGTCCAGCTAATTCAACCATTCATCAGATTGGTTACATACAGATGCTTTTAAGATATATTTGAAAAGCGGAATTGCTGGGTCAAAAAACGTTTACATTTTATCCAAATAAATATTAAGATTTACTTTTCCAACAGCTTGTGACAAAAATTGGCCCTCACATACGCACCATTAGATATTATGGCTTTGTAAAATGTTTTCCAGTTTGATAGTTGAGAATTAGTATCTTCTTGAGGGGTCTAATTGGCATTTCCCCTTACCACTAGTGAGGTTAAACATCTTCCCCTACATTAATGAGCTATCTAAATTTCCTTTATTTGAAAATTACCTGTTTATATTCTTCACAAATTTTTTCCATAAGAAAAAATTCTTTTCCCAATTATTCTGGTAACAACTATATTTTCTGACACTTTAGCATTTGTCTATAATTTAATTTTTACATATTATATGAGATCTATTATATATCTCATATTATATGAGATTATATTATATCTTACAGAAAGACAACTATTTATGCCCGTATCATTTATTAGCAGATTCCTTTTCTCTAGGCATCTTCTGATATGTTTAACACATTTCAATTCTTTGATCGAATAATACATATTTAAATGTATAGGCTTAAATACAGGAAAATAGCTTTCCAGATGGCATACATTTTAAAAATGTACATGTTAAAAAAAATGGATTACTAATTATAAATGGAGTTAAGAAAATATCTTAGAACACAGAATTTTTCTGGTGCTACTTCCCATGGCTGTATTCCATGCCAGAACAGCAAACACAAGCAAGTTATATCCCATTATAAAAGGTTGATTACCCTAGCAATAGCCAGAAGTTCATATAAATCTAACCTCTGTTCACTTGTTATTTAAAGGCAAGGAATAAACCTATAAATGACTATACATGAAATCCACACAGTCATCTATCAATAAGTAACAAAAAAATAATGACGTTTTATCTTTCTAATAATTTTGCATAGAAATATTTGACTTGGTTTCTTGAGGTTGTCACACAAACCAATGCATATATAATCCCTGGCTGTCAGCATGACGCATTTTATTTTCTTGTGAATAACACTGATTTACATGTTTTAACATTAGTGATCATTAATCTATTTGTAAGGCACTATGTTAATGCTTGGAGAATATAAAGATGAATATAGCAATTCCTTCTTCAAGCAGTTTACCATTAATAAGCAAATTATATACACAATTAATAATAAAATCTATATATGGTAACTTCTATAACAGAAGTGAAAACTACTATAATAATAAATGGGATGAAGACATAAATTCTGCCTTAGGAAAAAGAAAAAGTCTTTGATGATGGTTGTTTTAAGTTACTAAGTTTTGGGGTAGCTTATTATACAGCAACAACCAAATCACTGAAAAATCTAGTCTCCAGTCTTTCAGCCCCTGCAATACAGAGAAAAGAACAGAAGAGGTAGAGATGGTGTTGACTGAAAATAGACAATTTACTGAGAAGGTCCCATTTGAGCACCCGAAGAAAGCCAGAGAGCTAACCATGCAGGTATCTGTGGGAAAAGCACTCCTGAAAGAGAGAACAGCAAGTGTAAAGATCTCAGTCACGGGTCTGAAGAGTTCAAAAACAGCCAAGAGGTCAGTGTGTCTATAGTAGAGTAAAGGAGGAGAAGAATAGACGAAGTCAGAAAAGTAATATACTGGGGCAATCAGATAATGTAAGGTCTTATAGAAAAGAATTTCAGCTTTTATTTTAACTAAGAGGAAAAGCCACTGCAGGGTTTTGAGGATTTAACAGACTCACTCTGGCTGTGATAAAAATATATTGAAGAAGCGTATTTTTAATCATGATAGAATGGATTTTGCTATGGTAAAAATTAATCCTAAAATATCAGTGCCTTTAACATAAAAAGTTGTTTCTTAATTAGGAAAAGTTTGGTGGGAGTCAAGCAATTCTGTAAGGAAGTCATCATAGATGGGGTGACTTGGTATCTATGCTATGTTTATCTTGCAGCTCTACCACCTCAATATGTGGCCGCCTTGCATGGTCACCATTTTCACACCTATTCTTCTGTGCTAGTCTGAAATTGAAACATGATGCTTTCACTGACATGCCATTAACCAAAATGAATCACAAAGTCCCACCTAACAACAAGGGAGTTCCAAAATGTAGAATAACACATGAAATAATTATTGAGCCTTACTGTGTCTGTCCAGCGGGCAATGACAACAGTAGGAGACTAACCATGAAGCTATTATAATATTCCAAACCATGCTGCTTGGACAAGGATGGTAATAACAGTGAGGATGGTGAAAAATGGTCAAATATTGAATATATTTTGAAGATAAGGCAAAGAAAATTTGCTGAATGGCAAGGCATGAGATATAAAAGACACAGGAGTCACAGGTGACTGAAAAAGTTTTGAAGTACATCAGAGCTCAGTTGTAGACATATTACGTTTGAGAAGCTAATACAAAATTGAGAAAATGTCAAGTAAGCAGTTCAATACATGGATTTGTAGAGTTTAGGGAAGAGGCTGGAGATGCAATTTGGTAGTCATCAATATAGGGGTGGTTTTTAAAGCCATAAAACTGGATGAGATGACCTGGCTAGTATGTGTAGGCAAAAAGAAAAAAAATTGAGCCCTGGGAAATTCCATCCTTTGGAGGTCAAGGAGATGAGGAGGAATCAGTAAAATAAACAAAAAGAATGACCAGAATGATAGGACAAACACTTGGCAAGAATGTTACCCAGCAAGCCAAATGAGGGCAGTTTGTTTTTTTTTTGTTGTTTGTGGGTTTTATTTATTTGGGGGAGGGTTGTTTTTACAGCAGAGAGCAAACAACTATGTTTAGTGAGTGAAGCTTACAGATAAAGTATGATACGATCTGAGAAATGAACCTTAGATTTAGCAATATGTAGAGGTCACTGACGACCTCAAGAGGGGAAATTTCAGAAGAATAGTGGGAGAGAACAAACCTGACTGGAATAGACTAAACAAAATATGGGAGAAAAAAATTGGAGACCACAAATAAAAACCAGTATTTCTAAGAGTTTTGCTATTAACAGAAAGAAATGGAGTGGTAGCTAGAAAGTGGAAAAAGAGAGTTTTAAAAAAAAATTATTTTATTTATTCACTTTTGCTTTTACAAAACGGTAAATGACATTATATGTATATACTGATGAGTAAGACTAGTAGATTACATGAGAAGGCAGGAGATCTAGTTCCCAAGTGAAAGGTTACTAAACATACACAGGGAGGATATGAGGGCAATCTGGCTGTGACATCTGTCACCTATTGATCACCATGTGGATTTCGCTGATCTGGCTGCCCTTCCTCCCTCACTGCTGCATATGCATCCCTCCCTAAGCCGCACACTCTATCAAAGAAGATGGCCTTACCTGATACAGGAGGACCATTCTTTGGTAAGGATATACAAGTAGCAGCGCTCCCCTGCTAGAACCTCTGAACAAGCCCTGAAGGAAGACAGGGAAAAGCCTGCAAAGGATAGTGTTTAAAACAGCATGATCACTCCAATCAGTTTATACCACTATTCTGTCTCTTTTATTTTTCCAACGCACTATTATTCTCTGAAAGGAATTCTATTTACATGTTTTAGTCTGTCTTAATACTACAATGTAAGCATCAACAGGGCAAGGATTGTCTGTCTTGTTCCTCCTCTCAACTACTCAATGTTGGCATTCACCATGTATCTATACTGGTTTCTCTTCTCTCTATCTACACTCTCTTTCATCCTTTGGGTATAAATACCATATAGGTTAATGACAGATAAGTATCCAGTGGTGACCTTTCCCCAGAATGCCGTATATACACATCTAACTGCCTAACTGAAACAGGGATACTGAACAGGTGCCTTAGACTTAATATATGTTCCTCCAACCCCCATACCGCCACTACAGTTCCTGACCTAGCTACACTTTAGGCAGCCTTCTCATGCTCAGTAAACAGCATCATCTTCTACAGATACTAGATAGTTTGAGACTTAAGCCAAAAATCCAGAACTTACCATTGATTACCCTCCTTCATATCCAAGCTCCTATCAATTTTACTTCCAGAACATCTCTAAATTCTAGCTCTTTCTCTGCATGCCTACTTTTACCAAACTATTCCAGCAGTTTTTTTGTTTTTCTTTTTGCCTGGACTTCTATAGTAATCCAGTTGGTCTTCCTGTTTCTAGTCTATACTTCTAGTC
>RJWJ010046006.1:0-11527 GCA_004363605.1 Indri indri | reverse complement strand
GATTGCATGGTCTAAGAAGTTTTGTGTCTCAAAGAGTAAGCTGATTTGAAAGAGTAGCCTGACCCTAAATAAAATGGCAGCCTACCTTTCCCCTCAGAGATGGGCTCCCACCCAGAATCTTAGAATTGAATGATCTTAATGATACCTTACACAATATCCTATTTTTACAAATGATAAAATCAAGGCCTAAAGTGGTCATATGACTTACCCAAAACCAATAGATAGTGTAAAAATCAACCTAAAATTCCCTATCTAGATGCTTAGTTCACTCATTTATGCTGCCTCCAGTTAAATAAAAAACATAAAGTCCATGATCAATCCTATCATACCCCAATCACTCCTATACTTCATATTCTTTCATTTTATTCCACATGATGACATTCTTCTTCATGAAATGGGTAATTCTGCTCCTTCCCAATTAGTTCACAAAAACCCTGTTGTGAAGACTGGATCATTTACTTCCGTCAGACAGTGATTATTAGCGTGTTTCCAGCCACCAAGAAAAAAAAAAAAAGGATAAGATTTTTTGTCAATAAGCAGCTTGAAATAAACATCCTAATTATAATGAAAGGACATGTAGACTGTGTAGATATTTAAATGTGAACACATGTATTAAGTTAAATCCCCCTGTAATACAGAATCAGATGTGCTGTCTGTTCTGCTCACCATTTTAACTCTAGACTCTCTGATACTGACCAGCAGAGTCAGCACTCAACAAATATTGAATAAATTCATTAATATGGTTATATAAATTCAATTTTAACCCTGACACTAAATAAGAGAAGACTTCAGTAGCAAACATTTGATGTACAGTAGAAAGACTATTATAGCTGCCTGAAAATTCTGATATACAGGGTCCCACATATGTTCGTGCAAGTTGAACCTGCAAAAGTTCACCTCACCAAGGGGGCAAGTAGGGCCTGACATCCAGCCCATTCTCTTCTTGTCAAGCTGTTCCCTCTAGTTTATGCCCAGAAAGGCATCTCTTTCTAATACTTCCCCACAGAGGGGCGACTTTTTCTAATTTACTTAGTGACTCAATTCATGCTGCCTGTGGTCCTGCCCATGTACAATCTTAAAGAGTAAGTACCTGTAGAGTCAGCTGGGTTTAAAAGTTCCATCTGAAAATTAGAAGGCATCCCTAGTCATAAATTCCTGTGAATTGTTTTAAAGTTAATTAAAAACTTTGAAGAAAAAAAAAACCAGGAGAAAAATCAGAGATGTATAAAAGATATAAAATTCAGGTGACTGGTCAAAAAAAAAAAAAAAAAACCCAACGCATTCCACACCAATTGAAGCACAGAATGTGGACGAACTAATCAGTAACAGAGTCTTATGGTCAGAGATTAACCAGAGTAGTTTATTAGAAATGAGATACTAAGACACAAAATGAAAAATGACTAGTGGAACTAAGAACGAGGTTAATAGAGGCATGGATTAAAGGTCAGAAAGTTAAATTTACTTGTTAATGATACCAAAGTCCAAAAATTTAAACAGAAACAGCGTGAAAGTGCCCACATTAGGCCACTTACCTTTTGTAACCTCTTAGCAATAAGCAGTGTAATTTAAAAAGGAAAAATAGATTCTTCATAAAAGGAAATATTCTGGAAGCAGAAAGTACCTCCTTAACACAGATAGATCACTGTCAAATAAGATGTGTCAGCTGAGCTGCAATTGGAATAAAAGTGGCGAATTACTAAATCGCCCTTCTACCTCACTGCTGTTCCTCAAGGCAAAGCAGATATTAATGACCGACCACCCCTTTTTTCTAGAGGTTTCATGATCCCACATCTTGGTGAGTTTATAACTTGAATGGAAGAATTAGATTTACACATGAAAGCTAGGCAGTATTAAAAAACAGGTATGTAATTAGGCATTACCATGCATAGTGCCAATTGTACTATTCACAGAAGAAAAAGATCAGGGACATGGTGAGAAAATCTGCAAAAGGCTGGAATAACCTGGATATAATCATGAATTATGTAATGCCTTCTTGCTTTTTTATCATCGCTCACTTTGTAAGATCCCAGGTATGTGGGATCCTTGTGCTGCCTTTTGGCCAATTATACATACCTTGATATACCTAGATTTTTTTTCTCCCAAAAAATATAAGGATAGTTCAACATTGGGATATCTGTTAATGTAACTTACTACATGAATTAAGAAACTCAAAAATTCATCCCCATGATTCTGTGTGTGTGTGTACATATATATATACATATAATAAATATATACACATATATATATACATAAATTCCATAGCCATTAGTAATTTAACACCCAAATCTTCAAAACAAACACGGAAAAAGAAACACTCTTAATACATGCCATCAAACATAAATCATACCACGTCATAATTAGAATTCAAAGAATCTAAATATTTAACTTACAAACAAGGCAAGGATACCAGCTAACATGCTATGGCCTAACATTGTACCAAATTTCCTAGGAAATGACATTTAAAAAGGCATAAAAGTTATACATATTAAATAAGAAAAGGTAAACATTAATGTTTATATTAATATATGATTATTATCTAGAAAATCTGAGAATACCAAATAAAAACTAAGAATTTATAAGATGGTAAAATAGGGGTTTAGGTATCATCTTTATTTTCTCAGTCTTCCTGCTATGGTTTGAATGCTTGCCCCTCCAAAACTCATGCTGAAATTTAATTGCCATTGTGATGGTATCAGGAAGTGGGATCTTTAACAGGTATCTGGACTAAGGCCATTATCACAGGCGTGAGTTCATTGTGTAGGGAGTGGGTTCACCCCACCTGTGCTCTCTCTCTCTCTCTGTCTCTGCCCTTCTGCCATGTGATACCTTCGCCAGGTTCTGCTATGTTGTGACACAGCGAGATGGCTCTCACTAGATGCTGGCACCTCAATGCTGGACTTCTCAGCCTCCAGGACTGTGAGACAATAAATTTCTGCTCATTATAAATTGCACAGTCAGTAGTATTCTGTTATAGCAGCACAAAAGAAAGACACTTCCTTTATGTTTACTTTAAAAAAATTATCCACTACATTTTGTAACAATTCTTTCTCTGATTAAAGAACACTGTTGAAGTCTTGTTTATTGAAGTATGGAGTGTCATATGTAAAAATAACCCTATGTTGGGACGTTTGGGTAATCGTTAAAACAAACCTATGGCTATATCTGTGTCTTCATTTATATTAAAACTTTAATTTACTGTATTTACTACCTTCCTGTTTAGGAGATGAGAGATTTAATTAAAAAAAAAAAAAACAAACATTAAACTTAACTTCTAGGCTATATCTGTGACTACCAAGGGTAGAGCAATGAGAATGGCCCACCCCAGAAGAGGAGTACATCATCACTGATTTATTAAGAATCGCCTGCACATGGTGTCAACTTATTTTTTTTTTACCTTTTATTTTGAAGTAATTACAGATTCACAGGAACTTACAAAAAATAATGCACGAAGGTCCCTTTGTACCTTTCACCAAGTTTCCCGCAATAATAACATCGTGCATAACCAAAGTACAGTACCTAAACCAGGAAACCGACTTTGGTCCAATCTAGAGAGCTTATTTAGCTTTTACCAATTATACATGCATTCGTGTGTGTATGTGTGTGTGTGTGTGTGTGTTTCTATGGAATTTTATGGCCTATGCAAATTCATGTAACTAGCACCTCAACCAAGATACAGAACTGTTCCATCAACACAAAGCTCTCTTGCGCTACCTTTTTATAGCTACACCCATCCCCTCCCATCACTAACCCCTGGCAACTACTAATCTGTTCTCTATTTTTTCTGATCAGTCTTATTATACTTTATAAATTCTCTATAGACAATGCACCCTATGCCTGCCCCCAGGCTTATTGCTGGCATTGCCATGCCCTTGGTCCACCACTGGGCTGTGGTGATGCTCAGAGAAATCTGGCATCTTACGTCACTCAACTAAAGCCCAAACTCTAGCCTTGGCCAACACATCCCTGAGTCATCTGGCCCTGGTCAGGAGCCAACTCTCAGACTCCCCTCTTGCCTCTCTCCCCTGCTTCACATTCCTCCATGTGGGGAATTCTTTGCTGTTTTGGAGAACCCTCCAAGCACACTTTTGCCCTGGGACTTTGTATTTGTATTTTTTCTCTGCCTGCAACACTCCTTTCCCAGACAGCCACAGTTTCACTCTCTTTCTTTACTTAAGTCTCTACTCAAATATCACCTCTTCAGAAAGAACTTTTCTGACTTCTCTTTTTGAAGCAGTGTATTCTCTGACTCATTCCTTCATTAATACCACTTCTCTTAGCCTGCTTTATTTTTCTTCATAGCACTTACCAGCTTTAGATATTTATTTTTTGTTAAGTTATCCATTTTCTTTCTCTTCTCATTAGAATGTAAATACCACAAAAGAGACTTTGACTGCTATGTTTATTGCTATATTCCAAGTATCTAAAACAGTTCCTAGCATGCAGTGGAAGTTCAATAAATATTTGTTGGATGAATAAATTCTCACTAATGATCTTGGAAATAAACTTTAAAGAGTGAGATTCCAATTCTCTCTTATCCAGTTGACAAAAATTAAGAATAATGAAAATATGTAGTACTGGCAGGGAAATGAAGAAACCGGCATGCTCACACACTGTTAATGAAATTTAAATTGCACAGCATTTTTGGAAGCAATTGTGGTAGTATCTATTAAAATTTAAAGTGCACAAATTCAACAATTCTATTTCAAGGAATCATAGTAAAATACTGTCATTTAAACAAAGGTATAGAATCATGTTCCCCTTAACATTATTTGAGGATAGTTTTCTGTTCACCTACACATTACTTGCTATAAGAAAAAAATTTTTCTAAATGTCCTTCTAGAGGAAAATGATTAAATTTATTAAAATCATCTATACCATGGACATTCAGCAATTATTATAATGAGGGATAGATATATAGATAGATAGACAGATGGACAGACAGATAATACTATCATGAGAAATCAAGTGACAAAGGAGGCAAGTTGCAGAAAAGCATACTGTATGCATATTTAGATATAAGTATGTAGGGTGTGTCTGTGTGTGTGGTATATGCCCAAAATTAGAACAGAATATATTTATTCCAATTCATATACAATAACTATATAACAATTATAATACCCATTCATTTTTAATAACTATCCTTGAGATTCTTGGGCTAGCCTTTAATTATTTTTTTAATTTTTGCACTACATATTCACTGTATAAATTTTTATAATGACATTTATTTTATGAGCAAAAGCCAATTAGAAAAAGTAAAAATTATATGGAAGATAGTCTCATTAAACTAATTCAGATCACTGACATAAAATATCATATAGTACTTGACATAATGTGTTACCTTTTCACTGGGGATGCTTGCATTTAAAGACAGTTTTTCTTAAGCCAAAGGAATAAATTTCCAGAGGCAGAATCTCAGCAAGAGTATTGCTACTGTGGAGGGCTGCCTATAGCATCTCACAATGGATCATGAAGGTGACTGCAATATCTGGATAGTCCGGAGGAATCTAACTCTCCTGCCATCCAAAAATCCTGGCCTGATGCCAAGCAAACTACTTACAGGCTTGGTGTGGAGAGTTTACAATTCTATATCTAGAATTCAAATGATTAAAAATGGAAAGAAAAAATCCTCTTCTTTCTCCTTCTCCTTAATCTTCTTAATACCTACTTTGATTGGGAGCCTCCATGGTCCCATTGCAGCGCTAGCCGATGAGTGGATTCACATCCATATCGCATCAGCTCTGCACGACATCCAAATTGCCTCACAAACATGTTTCTTTAGATCCAGAATAGCAGATCCCTTCATTGTTTACTCAGCTTTTTCAGAGATGAAATTTATTAGCAGAAGAATTTCTCAGATGTTCTGTTAGGAGAACGGGGATGACTAAGTGCAATCTAATTAATATTATTAATATTTGAAAATAATACCATGCACATACCCTGCTGACCCACAATCGACAACAACATGTCCATACAGTAGAGGCTGCATATTAACACAGCAGTTAACACTCATCAAATAATTGTAGGATACACTCCAAGCTGACAGTGAAAAGAAGGGGAAAAAAAAGACCAATATAAAGTTAAAAAATGGAATAGATGGATAAAGGAATGTGGAAAAATAAAACAGGAATAATTCCAATAGTGAGATGTGCCGGCAATACGCAGGAGTAAATCCTTGGGAACAATATGGGAAATGACATGCTTTAGAATGAAAGCAGAAACGTAACAAACAAGGTAAGTAGGATACCGTAAATAACACCCAGACTTGCAGGTATATCTAAGTATATCTAAATATTGAAAAGTTACAGTAAAAATACAGCATATAATCTTACGGGACCCCATCACACATGTGGTCCGTCGTTGACTTAAACTTGCTATGCAGCTCGTGACGTTACATGCTGTGCCATACCATTTATACAAAATCCTAGAACAGGATAAACTTACCTAAGGGGATAGAACAGAAATGAATGGTTGTTTCTGGTGGAGGCTGGGAGTAGAGGAGAAGTAGGACAACTGGAAAGGGGCAGAAGGAAACTTTCTGGGTTTTGCAAGTATTTGTGTCTTGATACGCACCCCACAAAATACATACTTAGCATCTGAACGTTTTACTGTTTGTAAGTTACACCTCAATAAAAAATCACACAGGTATCAAGGTAATAAGGTAGAAATGAGGATTTCAGCTGTTCAGATACTTCATAAAAATGTCATTCGACTAAAAGCAGAACACCCGGAAATTCTATTGATGACATATTTATACCTGACATTGTAGAGACAGTAGGGAAAGAAGCTGCTATCATAAAACAAATTCTAGTAAGTGCAGAGTTATCTGTTGATCACATAGACGTGATGAGAGCTTAACAAAAAGCAATTTGAGTGGGATTAACTGAGATGCTGTCCCCTACAGACCTACTTACTGACAATACATATAGTCACTGTTTTTCTAATCCTCAAACTTTGATTAGCTACATGTAGAATTGTTACATAAAAAGAATTGAATTGGCTTAAAAATAAAACAAAAAGAAGAAAGTTTTGAGTTTAAAGAAGAAAAGGATATAAAGAGGCCACCAGAAAATCAGAGTTTGGAGGATGGTATTGAGGAAGAACTGTGTGTCTGATGGCCTAGTGAGGAATGTTATTAAGGTGAATTGTTTGATGTAGGATGTAACTCTTCTTTCTTTCCTCACATCTTTAGGAAAACTTCCATTTCTCATGAAATCATTGTGTCCATGGAGCTGTGTTTGGAGATTGTGTTCAGAAACTGAGTTTTGTTATCAGAATGCAGACAAGTCAAGAGTGGAGACCAACCATGGATGGTTCAGCCTCTCCCTGGTTTCTCTTCCAGTTCCTTTAGGGTTTTGACAGACACAGAGAGCTGAGCTAGACTTGCACCCTAGACTACAAATGCAAGTTCCAAAAGGGTCACAGAAAAGCCATTGGCAGAATCTTTTAAGAAGGATTTTGAGGTATAGGCTCCCCACAAAAGGAATTTTGATCACCAATTTTGCAAGAATGCCAAAGTGCATTCAATAGAAGGAAGTTCCAAAGGAGGGCTCATTGGCTGCAGAGGGAGCTCTTTAATGAGCAAGTGCTTTAAGGAATTGCACATATTCAGAAAGAGGAAGACAGAGCCAAGAGCAGACATTAGTGACTTCGGAATGGCACTGTAATCATGGCACAAGGCTAAAGCTTAGAATAAACTGGTATGCAAAAATGTTAAAGAAGGCAAGAGAGGGGAAGGGGCACTTGAAAAGTGTATGGTAAGAAAAATCAGTAAAGGGACTGGATGACTCTTCAGCTTGTGTAAATAGAATAATGAGATATAAGGACAAGAATGGCAACAATAATTTAAGAGTTAATGTTTATTGATTATTTTTTAACGGGAAGGTGCTAAGCTAAGCATTTTATGTTTACTATTTTGTATGATGCTTACAACAGCCTTGTGAAGCCAGTACTATTATCAACCTTACTTTAGGCTCAGAAGAAACTGAGATTCATAGAGGATATGTCCTTGTCTAGGTCACACAGCCAGCGGAGACATGGCCAGAGTCCGAGGGCAGCATTCCGGGGCCAGAGCCTGCCCTCTTAGGCACCAGGAAATAATTTACATTTTAAACTCTCTTTGTTGCTACTATTGCTGAAATCCTGTTACACATCTGAAAAGGGTACAAACAACTTGGCTAGGAAGAAATCAAAATTTAAAATAGGCAGAGAGATTGTGTAGCTTTTCAAAATAAAATTGAGCCTCTTTTTTTTTGGAGACGGAGTCTAGCTCTGTCACCTGGGCGAGAGTATGCCGTGGCATCAGCCTAGCTCACAGCAACCTCAAACTGCAGGGCTTGAGCAATTCTCCTGCCTCAGCCTCCTGAATATCTGGGACTACATGTGTGTGCCACCACGCCAGGCTAATTTTTCTATTTTTAGTAGAGATGGGGGGTCTCACTCTTGCTCAGGCTGGTCTCAAACCCTGAGCTCAAGCAATCCTCCCACCTTGGCCTCCTGGAGTGCTAGGATTACAGGCGTGAACCACCATGCCCAGACAAAATTGAGTCTCTTGCTCCAGAAAATGTATAGCCCAGAATAGAAAGGGAATTTACATAACCAATGCCTGAACCACTGTTGAGACAGGAGAGGATGCCACAGGTGTGCTGTTTCCCTTTGTACACAAACAAAATCTGTTGTGTCCTCACCCCACGTGGCTGTGGAAGGCCACCCCTTGGGATGTGTTTGCAGATACTCCAGAGGGCCAGTGTATGGCCTGAGGCACTCCCCATCTTCCTCATCCTTTGGATGCTGCTCCAGCTGACACTTGGGCCCACTGCGAGTTCGCACACAAAATACCCCTCGCATCCTCACCAACCAAAATTATTGTCAATCCAAGGATACTGCTACTAAGCTGCAGGAGGGAGTCAACTGCACTAAATGCTTAAGGACACCACAAGAAAACTACATCCCATGAAAATAAATTTAAAACTCAAGGTCAGGAATGACTTGCTTCCCTCAGAGGGCCCTCTGCTCTGGAATAGTAGATAACAACATGGGCTCCAGGGTCAGATTCTAAATCTGAATCCTGGCCCTGCCACTGTGACTTCATGCCAGTTACTGCCAGCTCCAAGCCTCACTTTCTTCCTGTGTATACTGGGGATAATAATGTTGCTTATACTTGACTGGAATGCTGTAGGGATTTATGAGATGATTTATCTGAAGCATTTATACGGCACTTACGTCTCATAGCAGAGCTTTGCACAAAGTAAGCACTCAGCAAATCTTAGTTATTTGTGTTATTTTCAGGTTTGGAGAGAGCCATATCTCCAGACCTAGAGTTGCACTATCCAAAGTGGTAGCCAGTAGCCATGGAGCCACATATGCCATCAAGCACCTGAAGTGTGGCTAATCCACCAGGAGATGTGCCATGAGTTTAAAATATATACAAATATCAAATACTTAGTTCCAAAAAAAATTTAAACTATGTCATTAATTATTTTTATATTGATTGAATCTTGAAATTATAATGTATTAGATATATTAGGTTAAAGAAAATATATTTTTGGAGTTAATTTCACCTATTTCTTTTTATCTTTTTACTTTTTCCATTTTTTAATGTGGCTACTAGAAAACATACAATTACACATGTAGTTCACATTTGTGACTCACATTCAATTTCTACTAGACAGTGCTGCTCAAAATGTGGTCCATGGAGCGACCACGTAGCATCTCCAGGGCGCTGATTAGAAATGCAGGATCCTGACCCCATCCCAGACTTACTGACTCAGAATCTGCATTTTCAAAGATCCCTGGGTAATATATATACTCATGAAAATAGGAGAACCACTATTCTAGAGGAGAAACCAGTTCACCCCCACATTGTCTGCATGGCAGAGGTGGCATTCCCTTTTATTTTCCTGGATAGAGAAGTTTGTGTTCCAGTGGCTCAACCTCTTCTTTCTCAGAGTATGCATATCTATAAATTCCATTAACATTCCCACTCCCCAGCCTCACCCAAAGGAACTCCATCTCTTCAGCCTGTTTTAAAATAGATTACTTGGAACCTTAGTACATAAGGAATTTTGGGTGAGGAGGTAGACAGAGAAAATGAACCAATTTTGAACAGTTATTCAAAAATGAAAAGAGGGTAGATTCCACAGTGTATTCAGTATGATAATAATCCCAGGCAAAATTCAATGGAGTATTTTTAAATAGACAGGAACCGCACAGAAAGGAAATCATACTTTATTATGAGATGATTAGAGGTCATTAATCATCCTTTATGTAAAAGAATATGAAAATATAACCCATGAGAAAAAAGTAGAAGACTATGTGTGTTTGGTATAAAGAGAAAATGTAAAGTATAAAGCGTGGATGCCTTTACATTTTTGAAGTGTTTTTATATAAAAAAATATTTTAAAAATAGCTAAATTTTATGTAGCTTGCAGCACAGAACTGGGAGAAAAGGATGGAAATTTTAAAAAGGCAATTTTCTATAAGGTAAAAGTCTATGTAATAATTGCAACTTTGTAGAATAATGAATTACTCATCACTAGCCTGTAACTTGAAGCCACAAATTTGGAACTCTCTCAGAGGAAATCACTATGTCTGAGAGAGGTTTGTACCAGAGAATCCAGCCCCTTTCAAATTGTGGACATCACGATTCCACTATCTTAGCAAAGTAATAGGAATGATCACAATGACAGTGCTGCAGTTATACCTCGACTTCCAGCTTTTACCTCCATAGAGAAGAGAAGGGTTACTTTGGAACTGAAAGACAGTCACTTAATATTTTAATGGGCACAGTTAATATATTGATACTACGTAATAGGAACACAAATAAGAAAGTTTCCTTACTTTACCAGTCAAAAAGGTCTACCCCATTACTCTCCTGTCAAATAAAAAAAAAAAAAAAATTCCCAAAAGCAAACATGTGCACGGATTCTTTAAAAAAGGAGGTGGGGTTGGGCAAAAAGTGGAGATTCTGCTAATTATGGAGATTAAATGATAATGTAGTACAGCCCTTTGAACAAATAGGGTACGGCTAGATCCATTATTAAAACATGCTAACGAAGTAGCCATGCGTTACGTGTCTTTTTAGTGACTGTCTCATTCCAGGCCCTCTAAATCCACCTCATGTTCCCATACCCCAAATTAGTTGGGAGCAGCACCCATCTGCCACTTCTGTGCCCCAGGCCCTTGATCTCACCTCCCCTTGCTCCCCAGTGCAACTCCCTCCCTGTGTGGCTCCTTACTTGAGTTCAGAAGGACCTGTTTTTCCTGGCTTTGATAATCCTCTGGATAAACATCAAAGCTCCCAGACATATTCTGATATCTGCCCTCTGCTAGGATCGCCACACCCTATAACATAAATGATCAAAATGTAGGTAACAAATACCCGTAATTATAAATGGTATAAGGAAACCACTGTGTGAAGTATTAAATGATACTCAAAATAGGATTTGGAAAATAAGAAAATAAAGCTCCTTTAAGAAGTCTTATATCTGACAGGAAAAGAAAGCTAATTATGTCAACTGCAGCAATGACA
>RJWJ010046005.1:0-11526 GCA_004363605.1 Indri indri | reverse complement strand
GCCCGCCCAAACTAGTTTCTAAGGGATTTATATTTGCTTGCAGAGTGGTGCAAACTGTTTTCATCCTCAAGGGAACAGAATGCTCATAGATAAGACTGAGTATGGCATTACTGGCATTCACTTTCAGAAGGCTCTAGAACACTCCCATGCCCCAGCCCGAGATGCTGGCCCAGGTAGAAGCTGTTTCTGCGAGTTCAGCCTGACATACAGGTCATCCTCAACGAGAGGGAACATGCCTGCCTCCCTGGGCTCCTCGGCCTTTAGAGGTGCCTGTTCTCTAGAATGACTTCACTTGGTCATCGGTTTGGTCATTCGACCACCCTGGCACCCCCTGCCCTCCTGTGCTGAGTGCGTCCTCCAAGCCAGGAAGAGCCTGTCTCAGAATCCATGGTGGGCGGTGGGTGGGACATTCAGGAAGAGCTTCCTCTGGAGCTGGTGGCTGACTTGGATGACGATTTCTTGATGGTATAAAATGTGCCTCCCAATGCCTGATAATGGTTGTTGTCCCCAAGGTCTAGCCGAGGTGTGGACTAAGGTGGGGCCAAGGTGGGGAGGGGAGGAAGGCGGGTGGAAAATGGCGACACCTACCGCCCCTCCTTTGGAGGTTTCTTCTGCCGTGCGTGCTGCGGTCCCAGGCAACCCAGACAACCCAAACAACCCACCCTGCAGCCCTGTCAGCCCCGCACAACCGCCGGCTCTTCCCTCAGCCCCGACTCGCGCTGTCTGGGGCCCTTCCCTGCCCCCGCCCCCCTGCAGGTTTAAACCCGCCTCAACTAGCACCTCTCTCCAGGGGCACTGTGGCTTTTTATTCCCGGTCTGGTGGAGGCTGGGGATCCTCTGAGCCTCCTTTGTCTCGCTGGCATCCAGCGTGGTGCCTGGCACGAGCATGGATGGGTTTAACGTTCCGCTCCTCAACCCCCATATCCGCGTCCTCGCGCGTTCGGATGCGCCGGGGTTTAGCGAATTCCGTTTCACACCTAAGAAAATGTATTAATAGTCATGAGATGGGGAGGGGAGGGGTGCAGCGGGAGGCGCACTTCCCGAGGCCCGGTTTATAGGAGAAGGACCAGCGTCGCTCATGCTTTCGTTCAGTTATTAGACGCCTGCTGTAAGCCTAGCGTGATGGTGCCGCGGATGTAAAAGCGAGATCGAGTTCAGCGAGGCAGGGACCTGGGTCTGTGAAACAGGCCTCTGAATGCACTTATTTTGTCCACACCAGAGAGTAACATTGTGTTTCTTTAAAAATACTCTGGTTCTGGCCCTCTCCCAGGAAGCCCAGATTAGCCTAGTGTGGTGTTGCCCCGGCCGCCTGTCGGAGCGCCCAGCGCTGAGCTGCGGTGCCCAGTACAGGCGCCCACCTGAAGCTCGGCACAAGTAGGCATCTATTTCAGTGTTTTACTAACTTGCGGTTAAAGCAGCCGTCTGCGTGAGTCCTGGTCATTTTATTGCTTTATGCTGTTCCCTTTGCGCCTTTCCTGCTTGGGCACTGTCTTGGCTCCAGTAACAACACCGGCCGCGGCGGTGCAGCACCGCCCACATTCACGATTCCTTCCCGTTGTCACCGGGCAGTAACGGAATATACATCTTCCAAAAGAAATTTTACATACTTTTTCTCTACTATGAAAGTGATCCAAACTTGTTAGAACGTCTTGAAAATACTAAATGGTAAGAAGGAGACAGAAAAAAATGATATTGAATCATGCCTGCCCAGGTGACCACCGTGCATTTGAGTGCTCAGCAGAAGCCTGCTTTTCTGGTACCAGGAGCCCTGGCGAGGAGTTGGGTAATTGAAAAAGGGTTATTAAAGAGGGGATTGTGAATATGCTAGAGACGTACTGAGCATTTTATTTTGACATAAACCATTCATTTTAATATCAAACATGATAAAGATATCCCTTATCTCTTGATTTAGGGCCAAGACCTTTCTCGGGTTACCAGTCTACTGGTTGGTTATTCACACCTTCGTGCATTTTCTGAGATTCTCAGTTTCTGTTTCTGTCAAGTGAAGTGGGAACTGAGCACCAAATACTAGCAGGTTTCCATACACCCCTGATAGTATAGTTATTTTGTTCATGCCTAACTGAATAGCCATCTTCCTAAAACATTCACCTGTGTCATAAAACCACCTCCCTTTTGACTCCTACCTAACGGTTTACATATAATTTAATTGTTATGTAATTACTTAAGTATAATTGGTACAAGCAGGTTTGAAAACACACGCAATGGAGCGTGGTCAGCTCAGAGAGCGGAAGGCTCCAGCATGGTCTGCGTCTCCCAGCAGGGGGCAGACCTCTTACCAGAGTCCAGGGGCAGTTGGGGAGGCCGTTGGAAGCGGTAAATGAAGTCTGTTTTCTTCTGGTCTTTTTACTATCTATGCCTGCTTTTATATACAGAAAATTTTGTGTAATTTCTCTCTCTTAATACTTGGAGAAGTCTCCTAATGTTATGAATCCCAGGCTGAAGATTTTAAATTTAAACATGCCACAGCCACTGTGCATGGTGGCTCACGCCTGTAATCCCAGCCCTTTGAGAAGCCAAGGTGGGAGGATCACTGGAGGCCAGGAGTGCGAGACCAGCCTTGACAACATAGCAGGACCCCCAACTCTACAAAAAAAAGAAAAGTTAGCCAGGCATGGAAGTGTGTGCCTATAGTCCCAGCTATGCAGGAGGGTGAAGCAGAAGGATCGCTTGAGCCCAGGAGTTTGAGGTTACAGTGAGCTATGATCGTGCCACTGCACTCCAGCCTGGGTGAGAGAGTGAGACCCTGTCTCTAAACAGCATGCAACAGTGAACATCATACTGTCACACTTGATGGTGAAAGACAGAAAACTTTCTCCCTAAGATCAGGAACGAGACAAAGATGACCACTTTTGCTACTTTTATTCAATATTGTACTGGAGAGTCCAGCCGGAGCAATTAGGCAAGAGAAAGAAATAAAAGACATCTGGATTTGGAAGTAAGAAGTAAAACTATCTCTATTTGCAGATGACATGGTTTTGTGTATAGAAAATCCTAAGGAATCCACTAAAAAAGCTATTAGAACTTATAAATGATTTCAGCAAAGTTTGTGGGATATAAGACCACTATAGAAAAATGAATTGCATTTCTATACACTTGCCATGAGCAAAAGAGAAATTAAGAAAATAATTCCATTTACACTAGCATTGAAAAGAATAAAGTGCTTAGGGATACATTTAACAAAAGAACTGCAAGACTTATATTCTGAAAACTACAAAATGTTTTTGAAAGAAATTAAAGAAGATGTAAGTAAATGGAAAGACCTCTCATGTTCCTGGATTGGAAGACTTAATATTGTTAAGATGGCATTGCTCCCAGATTAATCTACAGATTCAACATAACCTCTATGAAAATTCCAGCTGGCTTTTTTGCAGAAATTGACAAACTGATTCTAAAATTCATGTGGAAACTCAAAGAACCTAGAATAGCCAGAAAACTCTTAAAAAAGAAGAACTAAGTAGGAGAACTCACACTTCCTGATTTCAAAATTTATTACAAAGCAACAGTAATTGAGAGAGTACAATACTGGTGCAAGGATATATATACAGATCAGTAGAATAGAGTTGAGAATCCAGAAAAAGATCTTCACATTTACAGTCAATTGATTTTCAAAGGTGGCAAATAATTCAACAGGGAAATAATCGTCTTTACAACAAATGGTGTTGGGACAACTAGATAGCTACATATAAAAGAATGAAGTTGGCCCCCTACCTCACACCATATAAAAAATTAACTCAAAGTAGATCAAAAACCTAAATGTAAGAGCTAAAACTATAGAATTCTTAGAAAAAAATAGGTATGTAAGTTTTCTTTGAATTAGACCTTGAATTAGGCAATAGTTACTTAAATATAACACCAAAAGCACAAGCAAAGAAAAAATAGGTAAATTGGACTTCATCAAAAATTTAAAACTTTTGCAATTCAAAGGACACCATCAAAAAAGCAAAAAGAAAACCCCTAGAATAGGAGAAAATATTTGCAAATCATATATAGTCTAGACTTGCATCTAGAATGTACAAAGAATTCTTACAACTCAATAATAAAAGGCAACCCAATTAAAAAATGGGCAAAGGACTTGAATAGACATTTCTCCAAAGAAAAGAAAAGATGCGTAAACCAATACCACAGTGAGACACCACTTCACACCCATGAAGATTGCTCGAATTGAAAAGTCAGATAAATACAAGTATGAGCAAGGGTGTGGAGAAGTTGGAGCCCTACACACTGTTGGAGGGATGAAAGTGGTGCAGCCACTTTGGAAAACAGTCTGGCAGTTCCTCAAAGTTGAAATACAGAGTTACCACTGACCCAGCGATTCCACTCCTAGGCTTATACCCAAGAGAAATGAAAACTCATGTCCACGTGAAAACTTGCATGTAAATGTTTATGGCAGCATTATTTATGAAAGCCAAAATGCCATGAACTGAAATGTTCGGCAGCTGATGGACTGATGGACGGACAGACAAGATGTGCTATATCCACACAATGGAATATTATTTAGCAGTAAAAGGAATGAGGTGCAGATTCCTGCCACAACATGGACAACCTTGAAAAGGATACGCCAAATGAATGAAGTGACACAAAAGGCCACACGTTGTATAATATGATTCCATTTCTATGACACATCTAGAACAGGCAAACCTACGGAGACTGCAGATAGAAGAGTGTTTGCCTGGGGCTGGGCGCTGGGGGGAAACGGGGCGTGACTGCTAATGGGTATAGGGTTTCTTTTGGGGGAGATAAAAATGTTCTAAAATTGTGGTGATTGTACAATTCTGTGTAAGCTTTGAGTTACATACTTTAAATATGTGAATTGTACAGTAGGCAAACTGTATCTCAATAAAGCTGTTATTTTTTAAAAAACCCTTAAATGCCAGGAGCACTGCTGCCTGCCTGTCTTTGTAGTACCCCTTCCTCCCTCCACCTCACAGTCTTCCTCCATTGCGTCCCTCTCAGCCCGCTGGGGCCCTTCCTTTCCCCTCTCCATCCCTGGAGCCCCTTCTCAGGATGTAGAAGATACCTTGATTTCCACCCACACGTTGCTAGAACTTTTCCATTCTCAGCTTAAATCTCTTTCTCTTTCTTAATGGGCAGATTTCCCAGGAGGGTTTGTGTCTGGATCTAAATTAATCCTCTTGGAAACGGTTGACTTCACCCTCCACCCTCCATCGGCTGTTACATCAGCAGAGGCCATGCATGCTGGGGCAGGACCCAGGCCCATCCCTTCCTCCGCAGCCCTCTGGGGACATTTGGGCTCCGGTTCCTTGGTTGGGCCACGCTTACCTCTGGTCCTTGTGGGTGTTTCAACACCAGGGGGTCAGGAGAGTTGCAGCAACCAGCTCAGGCCCCCCCAGGGAGAGCCGGGGAAGGAGCACCAGGCCCAGTGTCCCCCCAACCCCAGTAGGAGGGACCTTTGGAGTCTTCCTCAGCTCTGCCCAGGCCTTCAGACCACATGTAGATCATTCCAGCCCTCTGCACTCTCTGTAGCAGGATGAAAAGAATCTTCTAGTCTTTCTGCCAACTTGTAAGCTCTTTAAAGGTGAATACCATTCCTGACATTGCAAAAACTTCAGAGCAGGTTGCATACTTGATACTTTTTGATATGCACTGATCACTGAAAAAGAAGACTGTTCATGAAAAGCGTGCTTTGTCAGTTCTGCAGAGAAAAGGTGGCCAGATTTTTGGCTGACCAGGTAAAGATAAGGGCAGAACTAATCCCTAGTGCCCTGGGATGGCTGGCACTCCGTGAGGATGCAGTTCTCATCTTTGCTGTTCATTTGCTGGGGGACTTTGGAAAGGCCCCTTTGCCTTTCTATACCTCGGTTTCCTTATCCATCAAATGGGTGTATTTCTGTCCTGCTGGTCACAGGTTTGTCTGAGAACCAGCAAAGGCCTGTGCAAGTGTGCCAAGCACAGGACCTACCATTACTCTTATGCTACACATTTTAACACCAGCAAGAACAAGAAAGAGTGCAATCTCAGAAGAAAAGTCTGTCCTCTGAATGAATACGTCTAATGGTAGAGAAACTCCGGACACTGTAGTCCCACGGCCAGTGCTATCGGGAGGGCACTGCAGACAGGTGAGGGAAGCTAGTTCAGGGCCCCGTGGCCCCTGGCGCGGCTGCGGTGCCTTTTGGAGGAGGCAACACTGAAGTGACCAGCTTTGCAAGGAAGGCCAGACTGTGGGAAGGTTTCTTTTTTCAACTTTTTAGTAAAGAAAATTCCAAACATACACAAACACAGGGAGAATAGTCAAATGGTAGAAGTTTAAAGAAACCGGGGAGTAGCCTGGGATGGTTTCATTTGGGCCCGAAGGTGAAGGATCTGCCAGACAACTCAGAACGGAAGGCAGAGCCAACACTGTCACGTGACCCACGGCTTCCCTGGGATGACACCACAGGCCCGAGGACCAGGGCGCACGGACCAAGTCCAGCTCACTGCCTGTTATTGCAAACAAAGTTTTATTAGAACGGCTGCACTCATTCGCCATTGTGCCATTGTCTCTGGCTGCTCTTGTGCAACAGGCAGAGTCGGGTAGTTGGCCAGAGACCCTATGGCCTGCAAGGCCCAAAGTATTTACTCTCTGGCCCTTCACAAAAGAAATCTGCTGACCCCTGGTCTGGATGTGGAATGCTGGATCCCTACCTAAAGGGACTTTATATTCTGAGTGCCCACACTTGGATCCACTTTATTAATGTTATAGTTTTGTGAAGTGATCGCTCATCTGTTCTGGGCTTGCATTCCTCCAGCGACAGGGCACTCACTCCCCAGCAGCAGTGCGTTCCAACAATAGAATCATGCAGTTCCACTGCTTAGTCCTTCCTTAGCCTGCTCTCCCTGAAGCCTCAGCTCAGGCATCTTCCTTCTCAACCCTCAGGGCCAGCAGAAGTCTGCTCCCTCCTCCCCAGGCACAGCCCTCAGCCCTTCCATCCTCCACCAGGGGTGGGAAACCTGGGACCTTAGGGCCACATGTGGCCTTCTTAAGTGCGGCCTTCTGACCGAATCCAAATTTTACGGAACAGATCCTTTTATTAGAAAGGATTTTTAATATCCTTTTTAAAGGATATGGTGGCCTTAAAGGAACGTGTGGCCTTAAGGCTGCAGGTGCCCACCCCTGCTTCCTTCATTCCACAAATACTTTCTGAGTGCCTCCTGCCTCCTGGGAGCCCCCCAGGGCCTGCTTTCTCCCCCGAACTGTAAGGGGGCACTTTGCTCGCCGTTCACTTGAACAGCATCCCCAGCGTCTTCTGGGGGAATTCTGGGCTGAAGCTGAGGCCGACCTGGCCAAGTGAAGGCCACGGTTGGGGTCAGCCACCTTCCAGGTTTACTTGCCAGGTGTCCCAGAGGGGTCATTGCTTCTGTTTTACAGAGGGGTAAACCAAGGCTCCCCGGGCTCATTGCACAGCCAAGACCGAAGCATCAGGACTCGACGCAGGTCTCCTGGCTACGAATCTCACATTCTTTCCATTGTCCTGCACTGCAGGGCAAGGACAAGGGTTCTAACTGCTCAAAAACTACTTTTTGCATCTTTCTGGGGTTCTCGCATAGGCTTTAAGAGTGAAGCATATGGACGGGGGCTTATTGTCCAAGTGTCCCAGGTTTTCCAAGAGCATCTCATCCTAAATGCACAGCCTGTGGGCCAGCCTTGTGCTAGAACTTGTGACACAACTTTTGCTTTGCAAACTGTCACTCCCCTTCATCGATCCTTCCATTCAACACCCACCACGCCCAGCATGTACCAGGCACCAGGCACCGTGTTAGGTGCTGCGGAGACGAAGATGAGGGAGGTGCTGTCCTGTGTCCAGGGAGCTCACAGACTAGCAGAAGGACAGGAAGCAACGTGGACGTGTGCATCCCGTCTTTAGAGGCCTGCAGGAACAATGGGCGGGCTCTTGGGGCCAGTGGCAGTGGCAAGGAGAGAGGACATGTGAATCAAGCTTTGAAGGGTGCATAGGCATTTGCCAGCCACACACGTAGCTGCTCCTAAGAAGTAGGTGGGCAGCTCTTCCTGGATCCTCTACTGCGACATCATTGGCTTCTGCAGTGACGGCCTCGGCATGGCTGGGAAATCAGCTACTGTCTGACTGCCCGTGCAGCTAGTTTGCAAGGGCATTTGAAGGTTAAACTCCATGGAGATGTACAGATTTCTTCTGAATAGATAAAGAATGACCTTATTAAGATTTCTTCTGGCTCCTTGTAGGGGCCCACAGGGCGAGCAGTGCTATGAGGGTCTCAGAAACTAGTTCCTATTTTCCTCTTATTTGGAGATGGGGCCCCTGGCCGAGGACATGTTCTAGTGATGGCATTGGGCTCAGTCTTGGAAAGTGTGTTCTTTTCCCCGGGAACATTAGTCACGGCACAGTAATTTACCCCAAGGGTTGCACAGGGGGAGTGGGATGGTGTTGATCTGTGGGCCTTTTTGCAAAACATACTTGCCTTAGCTGGCGAGGGAACTGGCCTGAGGACATTCAGTGCGAAGCTTGACAGCATGGCCACAAACCAGGCTGTGCTCTGCGCCCCAAATGCGGTGGTCGGGGGAGAGGGAGCGAGGGAGAGATGTGCAGAGAGAGGGTGGCCACAGAGACAGGGACACAGAGAGGGGAAACAGACGCACCAGAGTGGAGGGGAGAGAGATTAGGAGACAGACAGACAGACAGGAGGCCCGTGCCATTGGGTTCACTCGCGCGCTGGCCCTTCTCTGTCCTTGCGAAGCAGCAGTTTCTGGTTGGATCCCGGACGCCTGGCGATCGCTTTAGCCGGGGAAGCCCCCGCCTTTCTCTTGGGAAGGAGTCCGGGCTGCCCTCGCCGCCTCCCCTCTGCTCAGGCAGAGTCCTACACGCGACTCCAGGGCCCTGTGGGGCCGCTGGCATCTGAAAACACCAGGATTGAGAGACCGTGGGCGTTTCAGCGCTGACATTCCAGGTTCTGCAAGACTTGGAAGTCTGGCTTGTGCTCCCTGGCAGCGTTTGTTAGATCGTGTAGTGAATATTCCCTCTCCTTCCTCTGTGGAAGAAAACACACATTACGCTCCCGCTCAGTGGACACGTGGACACCAGGGTGCTGACCAACTGGTAACGGGCTCAATACCAGTAATCGCCAGTGCCTATGAAGTGCTCACTCTGCGCCAGGCCCTTTGCAAAATTTGTTCATTAATCCATTCATTTATTCACCCGTCTGATTCCAGCAACAACCCTAGGAGACAGGTTTATCTCTGTTTTATACAACGAGGTTTGGCAATGTGCCTAAGGACACCAGCTCCTAAGTCCGCAAACCACGTGCCTTCCTGGAAGGGAGACGGGCCGAGTCCACAAGGAGCTCGGCCTCTTCGTGCCAACTAGCCATCGTGGAGACCCCTTTTGCCTGAGGGATGGGGGAGGTGGATTCGAACTGGGCCTTGAAGGCTGGGGTGACAGCTAGGGCAGGACAGTGTGGGCCAGGACAGTGGGAGTCGGGCTGGGGCAGGGGCGTGCCTGGTGAAGGCTGCCCTGTGCCAGGTGCCCTGGGGAGGGGGCACACCCTGGGCCCTTCCATCCGTATTTCCCTGCATTCCGGGTGAGGACCCTGAAGCCCAGGAAGGTTAAGTGATTGGTCCGCGGAATAAAGGCCTGTGCCGCACAGACCACGCCACCCTGGAGCTTGGCAGCAGGAAGTGGCATCCCGCAGCATGGCGGGAGGCAGGCAGAGGGGCACAGGTACTCAGGAGGTCTGGCCTGTGCGGCCTCCTGGGCCCTGCCCAGCCCCACCCCCGTGTTCCCTCAGGCCTGGCCACCCTCCTCCCCCAGGTCCGGGCCCTGCCCTGGGCTCAGTGCCGTCTCCCTACAGACAGACTCCTGCCTGCCTGACTGCACTGGCGACGGAACCTTCACTGGCCACCCGGCCCACCCACCCCAGCTGTGTGCCCACGTCTGTAAAGTGATTTAGGAGAGAGGTGCTCTCGCCTATGGCACGGGGCCCCTGCGCCTCCTGAGTGCCTGCGCCGTCCACCCCGGGAGCAGCCGAGGTGGGAAGGGAGAGGTGTGCGGTACACACGAGGCCAGGCCGGCCAGTGGGTGACGGCCACGTGGCAAAGTTCGGAACGCAGGCTGTCAGCTGTTTCAGGTTTGTTCTTTCACCTACGTGCATTTTCCTTAGCCGTCTGCACTGTTTCCTTATCTTACTTCTTCATTGGCAGCGTGAGCTCTGTGCCTTCTGTGGTGCCAGTGTTTGCCGAAGAAGCTGTGACAGGTGCCCGTGAGCCGTCCTGGGGGGCTGCTGCGGGAGTCGGACCCTGTGGGCTGTGGCGCCAGCAGAATGCTGCCCTGATTGGTTTCAGAGCGTCGCTTGTGGTGGCATTTCCTCTGAGGAGCGTGTTGGAGCAGAAATGCCTCCTGCATCTTTATTAGATCGCCCTAAATTGAGATCCAACATAAGGCCGGGATGTTCTTTTAAATATCACGACCTTTCCTCCCCGCGAGGTGTTTGCAGAACACTGTTATTTACTCCCATTGTTGTCCCCACCTGCAGTTTAGAGAAGAAGATCAAGAAAGCATGTTTTTCCTCCCTACATAAGCCCATCCCCAGCAGTAATAAGCAAAACTGTCTTCCTGTTATGAAATAGCAGCAACTTCTTTAGGCAAGAAAAAAGTGCGCTGTGCCGGGAAGGTGGGAGCAGCTGGGAGGGGAGGGGGGACCACGCCCAGCCTCCCTCCCGGCCCCCTTTCCCCCAGGATGCCGCATGGAAGACCGCAGCTGTGACCTTAGCCGAGCACCTGCTCGAGGCCTGAAAGCCCAAGCCTGCCTGAAGGCTTGCTTTCGCGTTCCCAACACAGCCACGCCTTGCAGCCACTGGCCGTCCACGCAGCCCTGGTGGAAGGCGCCTTTCTCCTGCACCACGAGGAACTGCGCAGGAAGGAGAAAGTTCGGCTCCACCTTCTGGCTGAAAACATGGCCCTGAATGCTCAGTGATCCTGGTCCGCCTTTAATAAACAGGACAGATGTGCGGTGGCATCAGGTTGTCGAGACAGCCGGAGCAAGCCCTGCTTTTGATGGAAGGTACAGGAGGGAAACAGTACATCAGTAGTGTAACAGTCTGAGAAGCATTTTCCTGCTGCCTTCAAACTTCTGGTGACGATGACAGTGGCCACTGGGTGGGTGGATGCACAGGCCAGCCAGATGTGGTGGAGGTGAGCCTGGAAGGCTCTCTGGACCCCAGGCTGGCAGGAGTCAGGGGCTCCTAGTCACCAGTTCCTCTCACCTGGTTTCCCTTCTAGTCCCTGCAGGCAAGGGATTCCGAAGCAGAGTTTTAGAGTTAAAATGAGGCATCTTTGTTGTCCGAGGACAGTCCCTTTCGGCCCAGTCCTCAAGGCCTGTGTGACAGCAACTACTTTAAAGGCAGAGAGTTGGCATGGGGAGAACATTTCTCCCACCCTATGCCCCTCGGGGAGTATGAAGTTGGGGCCTTGGCCTCCATTCGAGCCCTGGGCCCAGAGGGAAGGAAGCGACGTCTCTAAGGACACCTTGACCAAGCTC
>RJWJ010046004.1:0-11493 GCA_004363605.1 Indri indri | reverse complement strand
TTTTTTAGAAAAAAATACTAAACTTTACTGATGGACTTAAAAAAAAGATCTAAGTAAATGTTCATATGTGGAAAGATTCAGAATATGTCAATTCTCTCTAAATTATGAGTCTACAGGTACAATTTTATTCCAATCAAAATCTCTAGAGCATTTTCTTAGAACTTGACAAGCTAATCCTAAATCGATAAAGAAGAATGAAAGACTAAGAATAGCCAAAAAATGTTTGCACCTGGATAGACAAAGACTGATAGACCAGAACCCCAAAACATATATATTTAGAGACATCTATCTGACGTAAGCGGTATCACAAATCCATATAAAAAAAGTGAATTTTTAAATTATTGATAATGAACAATAGCTGTCCAAATGAGGGAAGAATATTGAAACTATATGCTTATTTCATACCACACACAAAAATGGTTGTATATGAATTTAAAGACCCACATAAAGAGCAAAACTTTAAACCTTCTAGAAGAAAATATAAACTATTGTTATGTCCACAGTGTAAATATATATAGAGTCCATGTATGTATATATGTATTTTTCTTAACAAAACACAGAAACATAAGCCATAAAATAAATTGTGATTTAACCACATTAAAAGTATACATTTCTCTTTTTTTAAGTTTTTTTATTTCAGCATATTACAGGGGTACAAATGTTTAGGTTACGTACATTGCCCTTGCCCCACCTGAGTCAGAGCTTCAACCGTGTCCATCCTACATAACCAAAGATACCATAACCAAATTAAAAGATAGTTCATGGTCTTAGAGAAAATATTTTCCAAACATTTAATCAACTAAGGATTATATTCAGACTGTATATAAAGAACTTCTATGAATCAATTTTTTAATGAATAGAAAATTCACAGAAGAGGAAATCTGATGGCCAATAAAGATACTCAAACTCGGGGTTTTCAGGGTACGTAAGACTCTGCCTAATGCAGGGAAGACTGATTATTAAATAATCCACTGCCAAGTAATGAATGGACTCTGTTTGGTGTAGTTACTCACAGCAGCATATTTGTTCTAACTCTGAGTACCAACTAATGATTTGTCAGATCTCTGTATATCCCAGGCTGAACAAACATTTTGCCACTAATCAAGGAATCCCATAACATCCGGGGGGGCTCACTGCATGTGCAAAGAGCCGAGGACCTCTACGTTTCCCAGGACAGTCTCCAAAGGCAGCCCTGGGAACGGACCTTAAGGGTCTACCCCCACCCCCTCCAGGCCCCCCTCTACTCCTTGCAGTCTCTTCACAAAAGCATCAGGGAACTGTCCCCAAAGGGAACAGTAAGGGCCCATTCTAAGTACCTTAAAAGGCTGCTGTATGTAATGGTTTATAAGTATTGAGATGTGCATTTTATCCCCTAGGATGTAAATGATTCATAAAGAAATTCCCAGCTCTACCAGGGAATGCCTCTCTCTTCTGGCACCTCTCTTTGCTCTTGTTAAGAAGTAGAAAAATTAAATGAAATATTTAAACTTCTATCTCCTTCTGTCTCTAGGATTGACAGGGGCACGCGCAATATGCTAAGAATCCAGCCTGAAGCGGACAGGAAAATTTAATCTTTTTATTTTAAATTTTTTTCCGAAATATGTTTTTATCAATACAACTACCAGAGGCAGTGCCATCCCGAACTTTTCTCTGGCAATCTTGTGCTTTCCACTGTCGCATGCAGGTGCTATTTATAGTTTTCTTTTTTGTCGTTTTAAAGCAAAACATAGGAAGGTAAGAGGATACAATAGGTGATTCCTCTATCTCACTATTGATAAAGGCTTTATTTCAATGTAATGTAAACCAGATATTTTTGATATATATTAGTTGTACTAGATTGTGTTTTGGTGTGGAAGAAAGGAGAAGAAAGGGGGTGATAAAATATCAAGGCTGGGCGCGGTGGCTCACGCCTGTAATCCTAGCACTCTGGGAGGCTGAGTCGGGAGGATTGCTTGAGCTCAGGAGTTCGAGACCAGCCTGAGCAAGAGTGAGACCCTGTCTCTACTATAAATAGAAAGAAATTAGCCAAACAACTAAAAATAGAAAAAAAATTACCCAGGCATGGTGGCGCATGCCTGTAGTCCCAGATACCCAGGAGGCTGAGGTAGGAGGATCACTTGAGCCCAGGAGTTTGAGGTTGCTGTGAGTTAGGCTGATGCCACAGCACTCTAGCCCGGGCAAGAGAGTGAGACTCTGTCTCAAAAAAAAAAAAAAAAAAGATAGTATCAAAAACACTTTGCCCACCTAAGAGGACATAAAACAGATAGAAAGGGTATAAGACAGATCTGGGTTTGATACTTAGCTCTATAGCTTACAATTTATATGACCTTGGGAAATCTCTTTAACTGTTTTCTTTCCTCAGTTATAAAAACAAGCAATAATACTTACCTCAAGGAGTTATTGTGAGGATTGTGCCCGTATCAACCAGACCCCAGCAGGAGAAAGCACGCTCAAGCAGGGTAGTGGAGGAGAGTGTAGTGAAGCAGCTATTTACAAAGGTGTGGGCAGGACTAAGGAGAGCCACAGAGATGAGAGGCCCCCGAGTTAGCCGCAGAGAGAGCCATGACCTGAAGGCGGCGGTTGCCACAGGCTGGAGAGAAGTGCAGCCAAAGCTCTGTCTGTGACTGCGGCTGCAGGAGAGGCCGCCTGAGAGGAGCTGTGTGGCCTTCTGTAAAAGAACACAGCCACCCAACCTGGGGCCCTGAGGAGGGAAAATATCCCCCATCGTCTGCCAGTGTTTCCTATTTGCCGAAGGCAGGGGGCGCAGGAGCCCAGCTGACGCAGTCCGAAGAGGTCCAGCCTCATCAGAAAGTATCAAGCAAAGTGCTTAATAAAGTTTAGTCTTCCTCACCCCTCCCAGTCGCAGTAATGCTGATGTGCAAATTGGAAATTCATTAGCCACAAAAAAAGCCTCAATTCAAAGGGCATTCATTATTTTATTTGATCCCCATAGCACTTTATTAGGTAATTGGGGCAAGTGGTATTACACTGAGACTTAAGATATAAGATGACTTTTCAAAGGCCACAGAGGGTTCAAGGCTATTCCCCAGATTCATTAGGTTTGTGAGATGTCCCAGAGATACAGACGTCAGAAAAGGTTATGTGGGGATGAAGCCTTTGAGCAAACAGATGATTCTTAGACATTCTCATCCTCCAGGTGCTTCCATCAAGAATCAATAAAGGAATCAACTCCACTCGTAAGACAGTATGTGTGCGTAGTATACACGCACATGTATTTCCCTATGTATTATTTATAATCAAGGATATGTACGTATAACAAAAGGTACATACATGGTTAATAAAAGAGAAGGAAAATTGGAGCCAAGGAATGGAATGAACTTCAAATATGCTAATCATAAAAGATACCCAGGTTGCTGAGGCTGAGTATCAGATTTGACTCTGAGCCTCTCAGCAATAGTGAGTTACGTAAATTCTCATTCTCAGAAAAGAAGCAACATGCTACTTTCTAGAAAAAAGGAAGATGTTCCTAGAAATGAACTCTAAAATAAGTTTCTTATGCAGGAACCTTCCTTTCATAGAAGATACTACCGAGTGACATGATGATTCAGTGTCCTTGACAACAGTTTATAACTAATACAAAGAAATATTTTCGCATGGCTATTTGTATAAATCAGGGCATAACATTTAAGTATTAATACATCTCCGTAAAGATGACTGTGGGAGAAGCTAAGCTCCTGGCCCAAGCGCCAAGTTTTCTGGTGTTGTAACATGGTGCACCTTAGAGAACCCAGGGATGAGGAGAGACCCCGTCCCTTTTGGACGATCCTCCCTAAACAGCATTTCTGCCAGGCAGGCTTTGGATCGGCACACACATCTGGAGGTTATCGTGCCACCGCTGAAAGGGAGAATCCATGGGCTCTGGTGAACAGACTGGCTCGGTAGGCCTGGGCTGCCCATCTGTTGGGAAAGCGCTTCTCACTGCAGTCTGTCTTCCAGCACCTTCCAGAGATTTGTTTTCAACTGTCAAGGAGTGAAAGGAGATAAACTGACTCAGATAGAAAGTACTCTTCAAATGTCACCTCCTTTGCATTTAAACCTCAAATACAACTTTCCCAAAATGCCATAGTCTGGCAGCCAGAAAAACAATCCCTCCCCTTTTGCTGCCAGTTACAGACCAGGGCTGCTTAGAGTCCTCCTCCCCCTCAATTGTAATGCAGGAGAAATGGCTGAAAGTGAACTTCAGGAGTGGACTTGTAGAACTAATCTTAAGAGCTATTACATATTACCACCTCCAGGCACCAGGCACTTTAAAATATGAGCTCTAATCTTCACCACTTGCCTTCTGGATAGGTGGTGTTATCTCCTTTGTTGTTTTTCAGATAAGAAAATGAGGTTCTGAGATGATAAGCAATTGCCCAGGGCCACACTGATAGAGTCGCATTTGAACTCAGCTTTCTCTGACCTCAAGCACTGCACCCCTCAAGGCAAGGGAAGTCTTAATGCTTGGCCTCTGTGATTTGGAGAAGGGCTGGTCTGGGCCAGCCTGGGTGTGAGCTGATGGTCTTGGTGGGCCCCAAGCCCCTGACTGGGTACCAGATCCAACTGCCCCTCACCCCTGTGAAGCTCAGAGCTAGACAAAGATCAGAACCTATTGGACGCTGGGACCAGCTTTTCACAGGGCTTTATCCATACATCTCTTGGCCCTCCCAGCAACCTGGGAAGTAAGTAGAGCCAGATCGTTAACACTCATTTTACAGGAAAGTTGAAGAGGTAAACCTGTGACCCACCACCCCCGCCCCCAGGTGCCCATGTGAGAAGATCCCAGCTGCTGGACTACTCAGCCTTGTGGTTTGACACAGTCCCAGGACAGTGGTGTGGGAAGAAGTCGTATGACTGAGAAACTGAGCATCTGTGAGCAACCTTATGCTCTCTCTCCTGTCACAGGAGCTGGAGTGATGCTCTGTTAATTGCCCTTCATATTAGCTTAATGGGCTTTTTCTAATTAGTGATAGAGCCCTGACCTCCACCCTGAAAAGAAATTAAGAATAGCAATGACTTTGTGGTATTGATTCCAGATCTTATTTTTTGTTGTTTTCCTTGACCTCCATTTGACTTATCTCTCATCTCAAAATCCTATAAAGTGAACAGTGCAAAAATGATGGATGGAGGGTTGACCTTCTGATGGAGACATTTAGACCTATGGGTGTATTGAATTTCATTCTGGCCAAACACAATTGACTCTCCTGCCTCCACTTTTACAAAGCATCTGCCAACAAGTATGGTCACTGGCCAATGACAAATAGGAGCACAGTTAAAACCTCTGTGTTTGTTTCAGCGTCATTTATCAAAGACTAACCAAAATACAAGTACTGTGTTTTGGGGTTCTTGTCTCTCAGTTGGGGTCTATGTGGCAAAAAACCCTGAGCTGCCTCAGGACGGCTTATGAGCAGGATGCAGGGAGCAGTCGAAAAGGCAACTGTCATTTACTGAATACCTACTGTGTGCCAGGCACTCCCCACTGACGGTCATCATTTAGTTCTCACATAACCCTGCAGGGTAGGATTTACAGTCCTCATTGTAGAGAGAGGTGAGAACACAGGCTCAGAGACATCAGGTGACTGGCTCGGCCTCACACAAGGAGTCGCCGGCTGTATCAGGATTCGAACCCAACTCTCTGATTACAAAGCCCATTTTCTCTCTCTTCTGTCAGGCTCCTCACTCCACTTCACACCTGGCAGAATCAGACACTGAACTCCATAAAATTGGGATCAGTCGTTCACAGTTCACAGAAAGAGGCTGAGGAGGCAGCCTTAGAGAAGTCTCGCATATTTTGCTGAGCAGGTCTCATCCTGATGTATTTCTCCAGGAAAAGAAAGTCTAGTCCATTTCTTAACTTACTTTTAGTCTCAGTTTTAGCCCTACCATTCTTTTTACCTCAATCCCATCTTTATTTTTTCTCCCAGCCTTCATCATACTTTATCCTCTTCATCTCCAAAATCATTTCTCTATTTCCCTTTTTCCCTCTTAGCTGATTTCAAGAAATGGATGTGGTTGCATTTAGCTAAACTGTTCACTGAACATGAATCAACTTCTACAAGGAGGGATAGACAAGAAAACTAGCCATGAAGCCTGGAGAGCACAGAGAAAAGTACTAACCAGGCGTGGGGGGCAGGGAAGCTTCCAAGAGTGGTTTCCTCATTCAGGCCAGCCACCCTCACGCCAGCAGATCCCGTAGGAACAAATAAAACAAAAGTCCCAGCATTGCTCTTTGGATGTGCACATGCGTTCGAGAGAGGCAGGACGTGTAGTGCTCAGAGTCACAGACTCTGGAGCTGCCGAGCTGCCTGTGATAAAATCCCAGGTCACCACCTGCTAGCTCTGTGACCTTGGACAGGTTATATAATCCCTTCTTTATCTGTAAAGTGGGGGTAATAATGGTATCTACCTTTTGGATGTGATGTATATATGTTCATAAAGTGCCTAGAACACTGCTTGGCACAAAATGAGCACTATATAACTATTGGCTGTTCTTTACTCAGTCAACAAACATTTATGGAACTCCTTCTGTGTCGAAGTTCTGTGCAGGAGACGGTCCTGAATACCAAGAAGCAACATATGGCTAAACACATGGGGTTTTATATCACACAGACAGAGTTCGAATCCCAGCTCTACCACTCACCAACCCTGAAACCACAGGCACGGGGGCTACTTATCCTCTCTAAGCCTACTTACCCCTCTGGGAAATGAGAATATGAATATGTCTCCCACGGCAAGGATTCCAGGTGAAACCGTATGAAAGCTGTTAGCACAGAGCCCACTTCCTGCTTAGCAAGGGCAAAATAAATGGCAACTGCCAGTGTCATCATGGGCAGGGTCTCAAGTCCAAGAAACTGACTTCATGGAGCTTTCAGCCAGGTGGGGAAGCCAAACTTGAAAACACTCCCACCCTGAAGTTAAGGCAGGGGGTGGAGGGGCTGTAACAGCAGGAACTTCACCAGAGACTCAAGGCCCAGTTTATGTAGAGAAGAAAGAAGTTCTGGGAAGTTTTCCCTGTGGACTCTGACTTCCTCTATGGCATCAGGGAAGTCACCCTGAGGCAGATCCAAGTAAGCTGGAATATAGGATCTGGGTTTCTGGAGGGAGACTCAGCCCCTCTGAAATCCACCAGAGTGAAAGATGTATAGCATCCTCCAGAACATCTTAAAGAGAAGAAAAGGATCTCATCTCTAACCTCCTATCCTCATGGAAGCAAAGAAAGGGGAGGCCCTCTACAGACAGTATAAAAGAGCCCAGTAGTGAGAGGTTCCAGTTCTCTAGGTCAAGGTGGGACTGGACCAAATAACACCACTTGACTGAGGGCGGTATCATTGCCTTCTTCTGGAATAGCTCCTGGCCCAGTCTTCCTTAGCCACTCAAGTACAGGCATGTGTCACTTAACAGGTGTATGTTCTAAGAAATGCATTGTTAGGTATTTTTGTCATTGTGCAAACATCATAAAGTATTCTTTCACAAACCTAGATGGTGCAACCTGGCTATGTGGTGTAGCTACCACACACTTATTGTTCCCAGACCACAAACCTGTACAACCTGTTACTTTCCTGAATACTGTAGTCAATTGTGACACAATGGCAAGTATTTGTGCATCTAAACATATCTAAACAAAGAAGAGGTACAGTAAAAATACAGAATAAAGGATAAAAAATGGCACACCTGTATAGGACTTGCCATGGATGGAGCTTGCAGGACTGGAAGTTACTCTGGGCGAGTCAGTGAGTGCATGTGAAGGCCTAGGACATCACTGTACACTACTGTAGACTATAAACACTGTATACTCAGGCTACACTAAATTTATTAAAAAATGCTTTTCTTCAGTAATAAAATAACCTTAGCTTACTGTAACTTTTTTACTTTATAAACTTTTTAACTCTTATAATAACTTAGCTTAAAACACAAACATATTATATAGCTGTACAAAAATATTTTCTTTCTTTGTACCCTTATTCTATAAACTTTTTTCTATTTAAAAACCTTTTTTTAACTTTTTAAACTTTTTTGTCAAAAACTAAGATATAACACACACGTTAGCCTAGGCCTACAAATAGGTAAGATCATCAGCATCACTGTGTTCCACCTCCACATCTCGTCCCACTGGAAGGTCTTCATGGGCGATAACAGGCAAGGAGCCGTCATCTGTGATAACAATGCCTTCTTCTGGAATATCTCCTGAAGGACCCGCCTGAGGCTGTTTTACAGTTAACTGTTTTGTAGATATAAGTAGAAGGAGTACACTCTAAATTAACGATAAAAAGTATAGTGTTGTAAATATATAAACAAGTAACATAGTTGTTTATTACCATTATCAAGTATTCTGTACTATACATAATTTTATGTTATACTTTCGTACGACTGGCAGCACAGTAGGTTTGTTTACACCAGCATCAGCACAGACACGTGACTAAGGCAATGACTACCACAGTAGGATGCCATGACATCAGACGATAGCAATTTTTCAGCTCCAGTATAATCTTATGGGACCGCCATAGTATATGTGGTTTGTCATTAACCGAAATGTCATTATGTGGCGCATGACTGTACTTAACAAGGGTGTTTAATCCTTTTAATAAGATTAAAATGCAGGTCGAAGGCAAAGTAGGTGTGTGTGTATATGAATATTTCTGTCAGGTTTATTTGATCGTCAACTCATCTTCCTAAAAGGACTGTGTGTCAAGTAAATATGTTATTAGTGAGATTGTTTTCAAAGAAAAACAGTAGCAGAAGATCCTATTAAGAAAAAAAACCCTGAAACCAGTGTGTTAAGTTTTTTGTTGTTGTTGTTGTTGTTTTTGAGACAGAGTCTCACTGTGTTGCCCTGGCTAGAGTGCCGTGGCGTCAGCCTAGCTCACAGCAACCTCAAACTCCTGGGCTCAAGCGATCCTTCTGCCTTAGCCTCCCAAGTAGCTGGGACTATAGGCATGTGCCACCACGCCCGGCTAATTTTTTCTATATATATTTTTAGCTGTCCAATTAATTTCTTTCTGTTTTTAGTAGAGACGGGGTCTCGCTCTTGCTCAGGCTGGTCTCGAACTCCTGAGCTCAAACAATCCGCCCGCCTCGGCCTCCCAGAGAGCTAGGATTACAGGCGTGAGCCACCGCGCCCAGCCCAGTGTGTTAAGTTTTTAAACTCTGACTTTTAACAACATATGAATGTGCTCGTACACTACCCACCCCTCACATTTTCTCTCTTTGGGCATTTATTTGCAAGGGGATTTCAGGCACCAACGGCAAACTGCCTTCTCACGATGTTTGCCTTCTCAGAGTGGGAAATCTCAGGATGGGAGGCAAGGCTGCTGGCGAGACTGTTAGCTGCGCCCATTTTGTGAAGTTAGTCTTGGTTGTCCTCAGAATGTTATGGTAAAGTCTGACTCTGCTTTTATAGGGGAGACGGCAGGGGCAGGGGCCAGAGGGGAGAGGGCAAGGAGGGAAGCAGGCATCTGGAGACCTCTGGGGAAAACTGGCCCGTGGGGTCTCCCCTCGCTGACATGGACACTGTTGGCGGGGTGAACAGGAGGTGAGCCCAGAAACATAGTAAGACTCCCAAGAAATGTCATCTATATATAGCTGGCAGCTGCTCTAATCTCATTTCTCTAATTGTCTTCGTTATTAGAATGCTCAAAATATTAACCTCACTCTGGATATTAAATTAATTTGGACAAATCACAATTGATGTCAATTAATTGTACTGAAGAGCATTTCCTCTTAATACCACAATTCACAATTGCACATAACTGCAATCTAATTTATTTGCTTTAATTCATATTTGACTTATCTAAAAAGAGATGGGAGAGATTTTTCAAGAGTGTCTTTCTCCTGATAGTGTTTTAATGCTGAAACGAAAGCCTTTTTATGCCAAGGTATTAAAATAATTCTTTCTTATGTTCAATGAGTTGGGTTTCAAGAGGCTCTTGGAGTCTCAACACATACCTGTTAATTCAGGCTCATTCATCACCCCTAATCCCACGACATTAAAACTCAGCAGTGTGATGGTTCTTGCAGAACATAACTTTACATGAATTATCCTCTCTGTTCATAAAGTGAAATGTTCATTCCCCATGAATGAGGTAAGATCCAGGCATAGTGGTAAAGTCAAAATTTGTCTTCAATGTCCTTCCATGTTCCTTTCTTTAACCTCTTGGCAGTGCCTCCTTGCAGCTACCTCCAAATCCTCACGCCCTCCAGCCACCTTCCCTCCATCCCACGAGATCCAAGCTTTCCGGGCTCATACCTGACTTGAGTCTTTCCAAATTTACTAGTCCCGAGTCCTGGCAGGTCACTGGGGCCCATCTGGGTGAATTAATTCATAGTAAAATGTTACCTGACTGAGAATAGCTTGTTATATTCCTCCCAGATAATCCCAGATAATCCAGCTCCATCTTAACCAAGACCTTCTAAATCTTAGTTATGCTTAATGGCAGGGGAAATGTTAGTTGCTCCTGGCAGACAGAGGAGACTTTTCAGAGCTCGACAAGTGCTTTAGAATTCTTTAAAGTACATGAAATTTAAAGTTATTTTAATATTTATTGATCCCCACTGTGTGTCCCGCACTGCACCAACTGCTAGAGATGAAGGCACACTCTGTATTTATGGAAATTTTCCCTCCTCATTCCTCTTAAGATAATTAGTTTGCACACTTCTCTCTCCCCCACACCAGACTCTCAGCTCCTTCTGGCAGATCCTCTTCATCCTTGGAACCCCAATGCCTGGCACACAGTATAAATTCAACAGTGAATGACCCAGAGATGATTGGAATGAAGAATTCCAGGGTCAAATAACATTTGAGGAATAGTGGGTCAAAAGAGGTTTCTTAGACAACCCACAGAATGGGAGAAAATATTTGCAAATTATAAATTATATACCTGATAAGGTACTTGTGTCTAGAATATGTAGGGAATTCTTAAAGCCCAACAATAAAAAGACAAATGACCCAATTAAAAACTGGGCAAAGAATTTAAATAGACATTTTTCCAGACAATATACAAAAGTTATACAGATGGCCACTAAGCACATGAAAAGATACTCAGCCTCATTAGTCATTATGGTAATACAAACCAAAACCACAATGAGATACCACTTCCCACCCACTAGGATGGCTGTGATCAAAGATAGACAATAACAAGTGTTGCTGAGGATATGGACAAATCGAAACTCTCATACACTGCTGATGGGAATGTAAGATGGTGCGAATACTTTGGAAAACAGTTTGGAATGTCTTTAAAAAGCTAAACAGTGTCACCATATGACCCAGAAGTTCCACTCTTGGGTATGTATATATCTAAGAGAAATCAAAACACATCTACGCAAAAACTTGCACAGGAATGTTATAGTGGCATTATTCATAAAAGCCAAAAGATGGAAACAACTCAAATGTCTATCACATGATGAATAGATAAAGAAAATGTGGTACAGACAAACCTCATTTTATTGTGCTTCACTTTGCTGCACTTTGCTGCACTTTGCATATATTGTGTTTTTTAC
>RJWJ010046003.1:0-11708 GCA_004363605.1 Indri indri | reverse complement strand
GGCATGCGCCACCATGCCCGGCTAATTTTTTTTTTTCTATATATATTTTTAGCTGTCCAATTAATTTCTTTCTATTTTTTGGTAGAGACGGGGTCTCGCTCTTGCTCAGGCTGGTCTCGAACTCCTGAGCTCAGGACGATCCGCCCGCCTCGGCCTCCCAGAGTGCTAGGATTACAGGCGTGAGCCACCACGCCCGGCCCCTTTTTTTTTTTTAAAGACGGAGTCTCGCTGATATCCAGGCTAGAGTGCAGTGGTGTCATCATATCTCACTGAAACATCAACCTCTTGGGCTCCAGTGATCCTCGTAGCTACCTCAGTCTCCAGAGTAGCTGGGACTACAGGTGCACACCACCACAGCTGGCTAATTTTTCTATTTTTTGTAGAGATGGGGTCTTGCTATGTTGCTCAGGCTAGTCTTGAACTCCTGACCTCAAGTGATCCTCCCACCTCAGCCTTCCAAAGTGCTAGGATTACAGGCGTGAGCCTTTTCTTTCTTTCTTTTTCTCTTCTTTTCTTGGATTCCATGCTCCAGGGCTGTACCTACTGCCTTTCATACACACATTGTCAACACCCTTGGCCCTCCTTCCTTTGGCCTGGCAAAACCCCAACTTGGTTAAACCAGGCTCTGCCCCTGCTCTGTCTCCAACTAAGTTAAAAACTCATTCAACTAGACTGAGCGGCCTTTTTCAAATTTCCAACCACAGATTCGAGTTGGACCTTAGCGCTCGCTGCCCACAGTGTCTCCTGAATCTATTGATCCTCCACTGTCCAAAAGGACATTTTCAAGCCTTCAGGTGTCCTCAAACCTACACACGTTTCCTGCCCCCCTCCCCGCGACCGCCCACCACAGGTGTTGCTGTCACTCATTTAGTTGAGAGAATAGAAGCGTCAGAACAAAAGACCACGGCTTCCCACCACCACTGCCACCCACCAACCTATATCTGTTCTCAGAGATGCTGCTTCTTGTCCATGGAAGTGGAAGTGGAAGGACTTTGCTCCTCATTTCCCTTCTCTCTCCAGTATCCGAAAGTTTCCCCTCTCCTCCAGATAATTCTCTTCAGCGTACAAAACATGCTGTAATATGTCCCATATTTAGAATCCCTTCCTTGGAACCCTCCAAAGGGTGGGCCCTGCTCTGCTCTGCTTTATAGCAAAATTCTGAAAAAGAGCTGCCCATCCGCACTGTGTGCACTTCGTCCCCTCTCACGGTCTCTCTTTTCCCCAGGCTCTCCTTGACCCCTTCTGTCTGACGTTCATCCACCATGCTATAGAGTGTCCTTGTCACTATCTCTGACAATCCGCATCTCGCCAGATTCAATCATTGATTCTCAGTCCTTATCTTACATGTCCTTTTTAGTAACATTGGACAAAGTTGACTGCTCCCTCCTGTGGAAACAATTTCTTCATCCATAAAACAGGCATACGTCATAATACCTATAGTACTGAATATTTGTTGTGGGGACCAACTGAAATAATGTCTATAAAGCCCTTAGACATTTCCTGGCCCCATTAACTGCTCAACACCTGTTAGCTCTTCTTACATATATTTTCATCTTTCATGGGAAAATGGGTTTATGCAATACTTGTCTAATTAAAACTCAGTTTGTAGGCTGGGCGCGGTGGCTCACGCCTATAATCCTAGCACTCTGGGAGGCTGAGGCGGGTAGATTGCTTGAGGTCAGGAGTTCGAGACCAGCCTGAGCAAGAGCGAGACCCCCGTCTCTATCAAAAATAGAAAGAAATTAATTGGACAACTAAAAATATATAGAAAAATTAGCCGGGCATGGTGGCACATGCCTGTAGTCCCAGCTACTCGGGAGGCTGAGGTGGGAGGATTGCTTGAGCCCGGGAGTTTGAGGTTGCCATGAGCTAGGCTGATGCCATGGCACCCTAGCCTGGGCAACAGAGCGAGACTCTGTCTCAAAAAAAAAAAAACTCAGTTTGTAAAAAATAAAAAGCAAAAGGACATCAGACACTCATATGAGTTTTTTAAAGTGGGAGATGTTAAGGAGCAGAAAAGGGAGAATCTCATATGTAGAATATTTTATTATTTTAAAAAAATGAACAAGTTCTAGAGATTTAATGTACAGCATGGGTGGTGATGGATGTGTTAGTTATTATAATTTGGTTGTGATAATCATTACACAATGTATATGTATAGCAAATCGTCACAATGTGTACCTTGAATATATACAATCTTTATTTGTTCATGAAATATTTTTATATTTTAGTTATTTTTCATTTTTTTTAGAAATGGGATCTCACTAAGTTGCCCAGGCTGGAGTGCAGTGGCTATTTACAGGCATGATCATTGCAGCCTTGAACTCCTGGGGTAAAGCAATCCTCCTGTCTCAGTCTCCCACATAGCTAGGCATAAGCCACCATGCCTGGCTACGGAAATATTTTTAAATTAAAAAATGTATATGTTAAAACCAACACTGGAGAAACTTTCTAGTATTAAGTTGCTAATGCTTCTTTCTCACAGGCATGGGAACACAGGAACTTTTTCCACCCTTTGGGTGTATTACTTGCCTTTTAGCCCATGGCCAAAATGGAATTGCTTCATCTCCTTAATGAGCAGAATGTGTCCTAAGGAAAGAGAGATGTGGAAACCGAAACAGGAGGAATAGAGAAGGGCCGGCCTCCTCTGAACTGGGCCCTGGCATCACCATAGGGAGCTGTCAGGACCAAAGTCCATTTGCTTATCTGGGCTTTTATTTTGTTTTTTATTTATTTACACTTAATCACTGAGAATCACCACCCACCCAGACTCTGACCATGCCAACATGTTTTACTGGCATTTCTCAGACGCAGGCAACATGAGATCCCAAGGGAGGGCAGTCCCCAGGCTCTCTCCAGCCCATGGCAATTAATATTCTGATTCTGGTAAGCGAGGACACATTGGGAGGATACCAGAATCTTCAAGACTCAATAATTCCGCAAGCCTTGCCTCCCAAAGACTGCTTTAAAGATGACCAGCCTGAGAATAATCTGCAGCTGCTTATTTAAAATTCGTATTTCTGGGTGCTTTTCAGTCCGAATGAGTTGAATATCTCTGGGATCCTGGAACTGGCATTTTTAACAGGTCCCCAGGTGACTCTATTATATATTTAAAATTTTGAGAACTGCTGCATTTCAGAATTGTTGACCCTTTTCTCTGTCATAAACACTTGCTATTTCATCTAGAGGGGCTTCAGCCTGGCCCTACCTATTGGAATGCTAACACTTCTTCAGGACAACTCAGACACCACCTCCTCCACGAAGCCTTCTTGGACTCCCTAACCCCAAGTCATCTCTGTCTCCTAGACTCTCTTCGCTCCAAGTCCCAGTGCTCCTTCCACACCTGTCATGCTGTATCACACTCTCTGGGGTCAGGCTTTATAGCCACTATTAGTTTGCAAAGTTCATGGGGACACTGACTAGTTAAAAATTCACCTTTGTGTCTCTCTATCATTGTCCCTAATTCCAAACCTCGCACACAGTGTTGATGCTCACTAACAATTAGTTGAATAAATGAATAATATTAATAAAAAGAAATGAAAGAGTGATAAAACTGACTCTGAGAATGACCAAAGAGAAGGAAAAAGTGAGGAATGAGGGAGTGGAAAGAAGGAGATAGTTAAGAAAGAAATTACAAAATTATAGTTGGTTACTTTATGGTAACTGTCATTGTATAAGAAAAATGGACACTGATCAGTATTTTAGGAAAAGGTAAGATACTTTGACATTAGTGACTTACAGTGACAACTGAGAAAAGTAAGGAGCTCTAGCTCTCTGTGTTGTCATAAATACCTCTTGGGTCCTCTTCTCTCTCCTTCCTCTTCATCCTTCTCCTTCCTCCATTCTTCTCTGGCCTTTCTCACCTACTCTCTCTTTCCCACTTTTCTATTCACCTCTCATTCACGTTCCATCCATCCTCCTGCCTTGCCTTACACCAGCCAGTCATTTGGTGATTCCTGGGCTGCGCTCTTGCCAGGCCAGGTGTGGGAAGCCAAGAAAAAGGAGATGTGGTTTCTGCCCTTGAGGAGCTCATAGTCTGAAGGGCAGAAGGACAAGTGAGTAGATGTTAGTTTCCTAGGGCTGCCACAGCAAAACCCACAATCTTTCTTCTTAAACAACAGAATTTTTTCTCACAGTTCTGGAGGCTGGAAGTCAGAGATCAAGGTGTCAGCAGGTTTGGTTTCTTCTGGAATCTGTTTCTGGTTGGGAGATGGGATGGTTTCCCTCTGGCTATGCCTTCATATGGCCTTTCCTCTGTGTGCACGTCTCTCTCTGTGTGCAAATATCCTCTTATTGAGAGGACACCAGTCAGATTAAATTAGGACTCACCCTAACAGCGTTCTTTTAACCTAATCACCCCTTTAAAGGTCCTATCTCCAAATAGAGTCACATTCTGAGAAGCTGGGGGTTTGAGTTTCAACATATGAATTTTGGGGGTGGGGATAAAATTCGGCCATAACCTCAAATGTACTCCTATGAAAAAAGCAATGACAGAGTGTGCTGAGGGTGCTATGAGAACACATTGGAGGGACCAGATCATCTGTGGAGGCTTCCTGGAGGAGGTGGCACCTGAGTCGAGTGTTGAAGGACAGACAGGAGCCAGGTGAAGATGGAGAAGGCAGGGAAAGAGGTATCTGAGCCCAAAGAGCAGTATGTACAAAAATACTCTACAACTCTCTTACCTCCCAGGTTTTGTACATACTGCTCCCTTAGGCTCAAATGAGTTGTAGAGTATTCAGGAAACTGTAAATAGTTTAAAAGAGCAGGGACAAAGGGAGGTGGACAAGAATTGAGCGTGTTGTCATCAGGGGCCAGCCACAGAGGCCGACTGGAGCATGCTGAGAGTTTTGAACCTTATCTGTCACCCTCCTTCTATTCGTGTTTTAGAAAGCCCACTCTGGCTGCAGTGGAGGTAATGCCTTGGAGAGGGCCAGGATGATCAGTTAGCAGGCTGGAGAAGCTACCCAGGAAGGATGGTGGTGTGGACCAGGTCAGGTGATAGAAATGGGGCCAGGATGTTGAGGAGGGCATGTCACAGGACTTGGTGTTTCATTGGTAAGCTCAGCCTCAGAGGAAACCCTCAAAGCCTGAGAGGAATGTGCAGCCTTTGTTCACAACTTAAGCCAAGGAAATGCTACGGGAGAACTTCCCAGATCAATTGGGCAAGTGGGAGTAGAATTTCAAATGTACACGTTTAGGCTGTCTAGGCTGTCACTGGATGTCTGGGTCTTTCCCACTAAAGAGAAGCTTAGAAATATGGGCTCAAAATCCAGCATCTTGGGAAGCCGGGGCAGGAGGATCACTTGAGACCAGAAGTTTGGGACCAGCCTGGGCAACATAGTGAGACCCTGTCTCTATAAAAAATAAAAAAATTAGCCAGGCATGGTGTCATGTGCCTGGAGTCCCAGCTACTCCAGGGGCTGAGGCAGGAGAATTGCTTGAGCCTAGGAGTTTGAGGCTGCAGTGAGCTGTAATCACACCACCGCACTCCAGCCTGCAGCCTGCTGGTAGACACAGCAAGACCCTGTCTCTAAAAAAAGAAAAACAAAGGACAAAGAAACAAAGAAAATAAACATGAGCTCTAGGATGCCCCTGAAATGGTCTTGAGCCAGCTCCCAAGGGAAGGTCAGCTGTCAGGCCAGGTTTGCAGCGTCCAAGGTCAGTAAATTCCAGGGTAATGACCAGTTCTTACCTGCAGGTGGCAGCACCATAACTCACAGAAAAGAAGGTTGAGAAACCCTTTTTGAAGATTGAAAAGAGCACACCCCAAAGGAAGAGAAACTTTTTGATAATTAGTTTGTGCATTCTGGAGTGACTGATGTGGCCAGTTAGCAACTAGCAAGGTTTGCTACAGTAACAATAGGTTTTCATAGCAGGGTGTGACTTTTACTTCACAACTGGCCCCTTACTCCCGTTTCTTTCCGCTATTTTAATGTTAACCACGCACATATTCAAAATACTACTACCTCTAGTGTGTTTTTTTCTCCTCATGGAATGATCATCGTGGGCAATGTTCTCTCAGGTTTCTGAGTCTGTGTCTGTACAAAAAATAATTTATCGAAAAGACAGTGTAACAAGTGTTGCCTTTAAAAAAAAATATCACCCACAACCACACCATTTCAACACAATTATTTTTACTTTTAAAATGTCCCTTTCCAAAGCTAGTCCATATGCATATACCTTTACAAAGACATATGGAAAGTGTTTTATCAATACTGCATTTGAAAAGGAAGTACGTGACTTTCGCCCCCCTGTTCTCTTAGGCTCCTACTCTTTTCTGAGCTCTCATCCATTTCCTTAGCTTTATTTTTTATTTTTATTTTTTTTTTGAGACAGAGTCTCACTCTCTTGCCTGGGGTGAGTGCCGTGGCGTCAGCCTAGCTCACAGCAACCTCAAACTCCCGGGCTCAAGTGATCCTTCTGCCTCAGCCTCCCGAGTAGCTGGGACTACAGGCATGTGCCACCATGCCCAGCTAATTTTTTCTATATATTTTTTTTAGCTGTCCAATTAATTTTCTTTCTATTTTTTTTTTTTTGTAGAGACGGGGTCTCGCTCTTGCTCAGGCTGGTCTCGAACTCCTGAGCTCAGAACGATCCGCCCGCCTCGGCCTCCCAGAGTGCTAGGATTACAGGCGTGAGCCACCGCGCCCGGCCCATTTCCTTAGCTTTAAATATCCCCTTGGCACAAAAAAGCAGCCATGCTTTTATCTCTGGTCAGCCTCCATTATTTATTCATCCATCATCCATCCATTTATTCACTTTATGCACTATGCTGGGTACCGGAAATACAGATGTGAAAAAGCGTGGTCCTGTCTGTTTGGGAGCTTGTAGACCAACGGGGGGAGGGGGGAGCTGGGGTTGGGGTTGGAGGAAAGGGAGAGCCAAGGAAAAATAATGATGCAATGAGATCAGAGGTACAGTGGGAATTTTGAAGAAGAAGCCTTAAAACTGACTCAGGGACCTAGAGAAAAGGGAGGCCAACTGAGCAGAGGAAATTGCATGTGCAAAGACACAGACACTCAAAAGATCACGGCACCTTCTGGAAACCACAAGTGGTTTAGTATTGATGAAGTTATATGTTGGCCGGGGACTGAAAGGGTGGGGCTGGCTGGCAGGGCCAGATCTTTAAGAGCCTTGCAAAGGACTTGAGACATTTTCTTATGGGTGATAAATACGTTAGTTCCAAATGATTTTCTACTCTACAGCCAGAGTGATAAAGTATTTCAAAGATGAAAATCTGACCGTGGCCCACCCCTGCTTCAGTATCCCATAGAATTGAATCCCAAGCCTTTGGCAATAATGAAAAGGTCCTTCACGAGCCTCTCCAGCATCTTCACCCACAGGCCTTAGAAGCTGCCTCAGAACCAAGAACTTTATAACCTTCTCTTGTTTCCCCAATTGAAGCACAGGGGCTCTCTGATTGAGAAAACTTCTTCCAAAAGAAATGTAATTGTGTCGGCTGGGCACAGTGGCTCATGCCTGTAATCCTGGCACTATGGGAGGCCGAGGTGGGAGGATCGTTTGATCTCAGGAGTTCGAGACCAGCTGAGCAAGAGTGAGACCCCGTCTCTACTAAAAATAGAAAGAAATTGGCCAAACAACTAAAAAATATATAGAAAAAATTAGCCGGGCATGGTGGCGCATGCCTGTAGTCCCAGCTACTCAGGATGCTGAGGCAGAAGGATCGCTTGAGTCCTGGAGTTTGAGGTCGCTGTGAGCTAGGCTGATGCCACGGCACTCTAGCCCAGGCAACAGAGCAAGACTCTGTCCCCGCCCCCCCCCCAAAAAAAGAAATGCAATTATGTTCTTGCTTTAAAAGCAGCACATATACTAAAATTGGAACGATGCAGAGAAGATTAGCATAACCCCTCTGCAAGGATGACATGCAAATTCATGAAGTGTTCCATAAAGGAAAAAAAATGCAATTTTCTTAAAACTTCCTCCTGAGGAATCTCATCAAATAACCACGAAAGATTAACCACCAGAGAAGAGAAAAGACTAAAAGTCATCACCACACCCAGAATAATCAAGTGAAGCAGTGGGAGTGGAGAAGGAACAAAGGAATCTGTAACTGGTTGTGATCAATTAGTTGTAAACAGTAAACACCACTACACTTAGATCAGCCCCAGACAGACTTTTCATCTATTTTCTGAGCGTAGCTGAGATTGTCTAGGAGACTTTACCTGCATAATGAGACAACCTTTGTTCACAGTGAAGTTCCATCCCTTGCCTTCCTGAAATTTCTCAGCACTCCTACCCCCCAGAGCTCAGAGGAACTTTGTCCTAGGACGTTGTCTGTTCTTTGGGCTCATTCATTTCCCCTAAAAAATCATTTACTACCCCTCAAAATTGCCTATACCCCCCCATCTCCCTCTCCTCTCTATAAAGGGTGCTATTTAAGCCTCAGCCACCTGGCCCTTCTTTGAGTCTCGTATTTTTTTATGCTCCCATACACACCTCTGTGTCAATCAATTTGTAGGCCTTTTCTCCTGTTAATCTCTTGTCAGTTTATTTCAGCAGACTCAAACCTTCAGAGGAGGAGGGAAAAATTCCCTTCACCCCTGCAATCATCTCCTCCCCTGCCCCTTCCCTGTCCTCCGTGCCCATCGCCTCTAGCCAGCTACTCCTCTTGACTGGTAAATTTCTTTGTTGTTCTCCCCATTACCCAGGCCTACTCAAAACAAAAAATTGCAACTCTTCCCTCACTTCCTCCTCCTCTCTGCTCAGCAGCCGAGTCCTTCCCTTTCATTTCTATTTGTTCTGCCCACCAATCTAGAACAAAGTGGCATAATGGGGGGAAATAACGTGGGTTTTAGAACAAGGCAGGCCCAGGTCTACTATATTTTGGTTTCCTGGAGTAATTTACTGACCTCTCTAAGCCTCTTTCTGAGTCTATAAAATGGGGATATTATCCACCCTATGACTTTGGTATGCATCAGGTGGTAAATGAATGGTCCTCTTGTTATTAATATTTTCCTCTGGTTATTTTTACCTTATAGCAGACATCTTCTGCTCAGAAACCTTCAGAGGTTGCACATTACATGACAATGAAAACTAAGCTGTGCATCTTGGCCTTGTCTCGCATTTCTCCTTCCCCCAAATCCTGGGCTCTGGACGATATAAAATATTGGCTGATTCCATCACTTTCCTCCCTGCTTTCACGTTGCAGTTCAGACCAAGTCCTCCCTGATTACCTAAGCACCAAGTAATGGCTCCTTCCTCTGCTGTCCCAATATGTAGTTCAGCTGCATTTAGGGCCAACTGCTTGTCTTGCCACTCTAGGCCACTCTAGATTACAGAGCACTGAAAGCAGAGGCTTTGTCTGGTTCATCTTTTACCCCGCAAAGCACCTTGCATGCAGTTGATGCTCAATAAATACTTGGTGAAAGAACAATTTATTTTCCTTATTCCAACGGGCTTGTTTTCTGTATAGAATCAGATGCCTCCTTATTCTCATAACAACGCGATTTTGCTGGCTTCCAGAGAACACGTTAACATTAGATGTGTTCTGTTCTCTCCTTTAATTGGAAAGAGCTTTTGGAAAAGATAAGAGTTACTTCTCCAAGCCTCATCTGGCACTCCTGGGTACTCCCCGGCCTCGTACTGGAATTGAACTACTTAGAACAGGACTTTCTCTCTCACGCCTCGGTTCCTCTGTACTTACGTGCCATTCCCTTTGCCTGAAATGCCCTTACTCCGGCTTCTATGCCTGGCGAGCTCCTACTCATTCTCCAAGACTCAGCTCAGACATCACGGTATCACCTCTGCGAAGGCTTTTCTGCAGTGGGCAGAGCAGCGGTGCCTCCCCCATCTGGTTAGCTTCTTCAGCATTCCCCGAACAATTCTAACAATGCTACGGCATTATTTGTTTATGTTTCTTCATGACTTTCTCGAGGCCCAGGATTTCTGTTCTATACCCTCACAGTGCCTACCACATAGTAAGCACTCGATTCCATCAATGAGCAAAAGAATCCACTAATCATCCAATGCTACAGAGTGTGTACGGCCCAGACTCTCAAACATTTCAAGATCTGATCCTCCATTTTAAGTGCTTCGTGCTGGAAGGAGATCTCCCTCCTCAATCCCTAATTGCTTTGGTTTTGTAGAAAGGGAAGGGAAAGTGACAAGAGTGTGAAAGAGTTATTCCTTCAGGACTGAGCTGTCATTTACTCACTCTGGCACCGAGAGGGTTACAGCGACTCGGGGGCGGGGCCGTGCCAGGGCCACCCGCTGTGGGAAGTCTGGCGCGTGCGCTGTAGCACCAAGTTGATCTCTACCTGAGGGGACCGGCCAAGGCGAAGCGCTTGCGCTCTGGGCCTTTTCCGCTGGGGGAAGTCTCGCGGGGGAGGGGAGGAGCGGGGCGGGGCCGCGTGGGGTAGTTCTCGCGGGAGCCCGACGAGGAGCGGGGAGCGGAAGCGAGGCCGCTGAGCTGCTTCCGCGACCGGGCGGCGGCGGCAGTGGCGGTAGCGGCGGCAACGGTGGCTGTGGCAGTGACGGCGGCAAGAGCAGGTGCTGCCATCGGGGAGCAGCAGCGGGGTTGGCAGCCGCTCGCAGCGCTGCGGAGGGGCCGGCCGGACGCAGAGTGGAGCAGCTGCGCCACGGTGAGTGCGGGCGGCGGCGCTCGGCGCTGCTCCGGTGCCTCTTCCTCCCCGCTCCGCAGCGGGAGTGGGCCCCGGGGAAACCCGGCCCAGCCTGGGGTTCGGTTTCGGGTCTGAGCGGCGAGGCTTGGGAAGAGGAGCGGAATCCCCGGGGCTCCGGATTTCACGTTTCCCCTTTTGGGACTCTTCCTTTCTGGGGACCGTCTCCCTCCGGCTTTCGGCTCTGGGCAGAACCCGGAACCCCGAGGGAAGAGGACGGGGCTTCTTAATTAAATCTCATGCTTTCATAATGAGGGTTTGCGCAGAAGAGGCCGAGGAGAAGCTGGAGAGGCGCAGGGTACTAATTCTGTGAGTCAGTCTGACTTAGTCTGGCAGGCGGGGGATTCGGTGTAGGTTGCAAATGTGATTGATGCTCCTTCGACCTGCACGGCAACCACGTCACCATCTCTTGCCGTCTTTGGGCCAAATCTTGTGCTGGAATCCACTGTGAGTTAGAACATTTGCTGCCGGAGCCAAAGGAGATACCTTTATTCTGAAGCTTTAGAAAATAAAACTGTTTGAAAAATGTTTGTCAAGAAAAGTAAAGCAGCAGCGGGTTGAAATGCACTGAGGAAGTATTTCCGCGAGTGAGGGCCCTGGTAATTTTCATTTGCAGCGATCTCCATGTATGATTGTAAGCCAGATGAGTTACCATTTGTTCAGAAAGTTATTCAAGGCCGGCTTCAAACGCTATAGAAGTGCAATTTGAAGGGTATTGAAGTGCACTTAACGTCTATCTTTTGATACTATTGACTTAGAAAAGAGTCAAAAAGACACAGAGAAATTAGCATTAGTCTATTTTGGCTTTCTTAGCCCTCTTTCACTTGGTACTTCTTCAGTTATTTCCTTCCCTCTCTATCTACTTCTCTCCATTCCGCCAGGGACACGAAATGCTTGCTTGTGTAATGCAAGTCATTTACCCCCTCCCCTTTCTTTCTAATCTACTTCCCCTTCCTCCTTGCAGTCCCCTCTCAGGCATCATTTTTTTTGTTTCTGCTCTTTGGCGCTGTTCGTTTTCTCCCTTGTTTCAAGATTCCGTTTTTATTCTCTGGAAGATACCCTCTTTCCTTG
>RJWJ010046002.1:0-11707 GCA_004363605.1 Indri indri | reverse complement strand
TGCTATGCACCTAATGAGGTATAGTTGTGAAAATCACATTACATAGGTAAATGTGAAAAACGTGTTTTGTGAGCTGTAGAGCTCTATACAGATTATTTCTTTATGGAATACAGAATATTAACACTAAAATGATTTTTATTCAAAGGAATTGCTCTGTATACATGTTCATGTTTTCTTTGCAGTATAAATACAAGTACAATTATGAAAAGGAGAGGGGGAAAATGTTTGGTTTCCGCAGCCTTGAGGATGATCCCAAATTAGTGCATTCCATGGAAGTGGCTAAAATGCAATCTGATCGGGAGTACAAGAAAAACTACGAGAAGACGAAGACCAGCTACCACACCCCTGCCGACATGCTCAGCGTCACGGCTGCCAAGGATGCCCAAGCCAACATCACCAACACTAACTACAAGCACCTGATCCACAAATACATCCTCCTCCCGGATGCAATGAGCATCGAGCTGAGCAGGAATATGAATCACATACAGAGTGATGTAAGGCTCCTCTCTGTTTGCATGGTGGCTGGGATCCCAGCATGGAAAGAGAATATAGTCTTATGTGCCACACTTTTGCATCTAAATTGATAAAATAAGGTAGAATTTGCTTCTTCTCTTTATAGAATGAGTATAAACAAGACTACAATGAATGGTACAAAGGGCTTGGCTGGAGTCCAGCCGGCTCCCTAGAAGTGGAGAAGGCCAGGAAAGCAACTGAGTACGCCAGTGATCAGAAATACCGCCAGCACCCTAGCAACTTCCAGTTTAAGAAGCTGACTGATTCCATGGACATGGTGCTTGCCAAGCAGAATGCACATACCATGAACAAGGTAGAGAGAACAGTTGCCCTTCTACATAGCTCCCAAGTGACAAAAGGCTAGCAGGCTCTGCTTGTTGTTTGGGAAATTTAATTCGGGTCCACCACTCCCAGGCAGTGGCAAACGGTTCTAGATCATCCCCCTACACCATTTTCTTGTCCTGCCCACCTCTAACTTTTTCTTCTCTTGCCCTTCTAATTGGGTTAGAAATTATTTATATTTTTAATTATTATATCTTAAGTACTTTAATCCATTTTAGAAGATAGAAAACACTGAAAAGCTTATTTTAAAAAAATTTGAGTTTGCTTTTAGTGTCTTTTCTGAATTATATGCTACTTTAGTTACTATTTACTACTTAAAATTAAGTGCATTCAAGTATTTTATATACATTTTTTCTTTCTTTTTTGTCCTAAACAGTTATTCAAGTTTTGTATGTCTTTTTTCATTTCCTAGCATTTATACACTATTGATTGGAATAAAGATAAGACCAAGATTCACGTGATGCCTGATACACCAGATATTTTACAAGCCAAGCAGAATCAAACACTGTATAGTCAGGTAAAGCTACATAAAAATCGCTTTTAAGTTTTTCCTTGAAACTTATTAAACTTGCAGAAAGATGTAATACTGAATAACTAATAGAATGCTGAAGCAAAGCGGAGAATGTGAATGACTCACTGGTCAGCCCAGGAATGTTGCAAAACACAGTGGTTAAGAGCAAGGGCTTCAGCTACGGCTATATGCCCCATGGAGGCAGGTATTTTGTCAGTTTTGTTTCTCTCTGTGCTCATTGTGCTTGGTACAAAGTAGGAGATCCATAAATAATTGTTGAAAAAAGTTGCATCAAACAGCTGGGTGCAGTGGCACGCAGCTGGATTCCCAGCTACTCGGGAGGCTGAGGCAAGAGGATCCCTGGAGCCCAGGAGTGCGAGTCCAGCTTGGGCAACATGGGGAGACCCCATCTCTAATAAACAAAATAAATAAATAAATATTGCATCAAACAGACCTGGGATGAGTTTTAGCTTTGCCATTAATGAATTACATGATATTGGGCAAATCACTTACCTGTCTAAATCTCAGTTTCCTCATCCCTAAAATTGGGACCATAAAAGTACCTATGACATTGGAGTGTCGTGAGGACAAAATGAGAAATTCCATGTAAGGTTCTCAGCACAGTGCCTGGCACATAGAAAGTACTGGATGACTATTAACTATTTTATTTTAATGGTTTTAACACTCATACATCCGTTCAATGGATTTGACTCAGGAAGATTTAACTCATTTATTGCAACTTATAAAAGACATTTTATCATCTATTACTTTTACCTCTTAGATAATTAAAATTTTGTGACCTGATTTTATTTTTGTTATGAATTATCTCAATATCTGTGTTCAAAATAGTGAGCCCAGACTGTACTTAACAGTAGGGAGAAGGGTATCTGATATACCTGATGTGACCATATTGTTTCTGAACAGTAGAGGCCGTGCTCAGATATACCCCCAGGGAGTCTTAGAGCCAAAAAAATTAAAGCCAGGTCATATGATGCTGAGTCAGTGCTTTTTCTACTCTTAAACATCCCATTTTGTTTTTAATCCATATCTTTTTAAAGATAAGGTAGACGACCTTAGAATCTGATACCCACTCTCTGGGTAAATTTTTGTAAGTAATCTATTAGGATTTTTTATATAGACAGAACAATGCTAAAGAATTTCTTTAAATTTCAGAAACTCTATAAACTTGGATGGGAAGAAGCTTTGAAGAAAGGCTACGATCTCCCAGTCGATGCAATTTCTGTACAGCTGGCCAAAGCTTCAAGAGACATTGTTAGTGATGTAAGTACTAGTTTCACTTCTAAAAGGATATATTTTTATCTGAATCAGGTAACTTAATGTTGGTAATGTTGGTAACTATTTTTATAGATAGGCTTTACCTTTCAAGATGTAATGTTCCCTTCATTTTCTCTTACCCTCTTGGTATACCCAGAATTCACTCTTCTTCCTCACACTTCGAATATCAAAAGGAGCTTCGTGAGTAGAGGTTGGGCCAGAGGACCTCTAAGATGATCCATTATACTAAGATGCTATATTTTGGGATATTACAAAGAAACCAGAGATTTCAGTTTTTCCCTACTTTGCCTGAAAATAATTTTCCTGTTTTCTGCTTGTCTATTTTAGAACAAATTCAAATGGCCAGATAATAAATCAAGTACAGAGTGGAGAGAAAGAGCGCCTAAAGACAGAATCTGACGATAAATTCTAAGAATATAAGGGAAGATTCTATCTAACTCAATTAATTTGTGGCATTCCAGAAATGTTGGAAAGTTAATTTGATGATATATTATTACTCTCTGGCTTATAGGTCAATCCCTCATTAAAATGAGTTGACAAGGTGATGAACCTAAGGCAATAATGATGCTTGAATGTTCCCCAGAAAATAAACTCATTTTCATTTAGTATTGTATGCTAAAGATCATTTAGAAATTGAAGAAAAAGCATCAGTAATTGCCTAACACCCCAACATTTGACAGCACCTAATTTTATTTCATGTGGACCCATTAGTTAGAACATTTTGAAATCTTACTCTAAAATTAAATTAACTGTGAGTGAACTTCACCACCATTATAAAGATTGTGTCTCCTCTCAATTTCAAGTGTTCTTATATTTATAAAATCCCCCAAAATTAGAACTATTTTTATGAGTACTTAATTTAACAAATTAGAATCATAGAACTTAGAAGATAACATAAAAGTTATTTAATCTAGGGCCGGGCGCGGTGGCTCACGCCTGTAATCCTAGCACTCTGGGAGGCCGAGGTGGGCGGATCGTTCTGAGCTCAGGAGTTCGAGACCAGCCTGAGCAAGAGCGAGACCCTGTCTCTACCAAAAAATAGAAAGAAATTAATTGGACACCTAAAAATATATATAGAAAAAATTAGCCGGGCATGGTGGCACATGCCTGTAGTCCCAGCTACTCAGGAGGCTGAGACAGTAGGATCGCTTGAGCCCAGGAGTTTGAGGTTGCTGTGAGCTAGGCTGATGCCACGGCACTCGCCCCAGGCAAGAGAGTGAGACTCTGTCTCAAAAAAAAAAAAAAGTTATTTAATCTAATCTCCCTCTCAGCGCCCTACCTTCTCTCCATCGCAAGAGTCTGTGAATACTTTATCTAAAGAAAGTAGATATTTTGTTTAAATAAAGTATATTTTATCTAAATATTTTACTGATCAGCTCTGTGTCTATGTTCAACTCCATGAAGTGGCTTATTTCCCCTTCCATTTGACATCTCTTCAAACATTTTAAGTTTCTTATTTGTCCTCCTTTGGTTTTAGTTTTATACTGATCATTCTATTTGTGATTCATCCTATTTTTTCAAAACTCTTCTCAAAATAGAGTGCCTCAAAATTTAGTCTTGTTTTCTTGATACAGGAGGTCAGGCCAGAGTAAACGAGCTTACCTGTTCCCCATACAGAATCTATGGCACTACTTTGTTATAAGCAATTTTGTCCGGTTGCTTATATTGAGGTTATAGTCCACTTAAACCCCTGAGTATTTGTATATAAACAACCATGAAGCTGGATCTCATGAGAGTGTAGAACCCACTTCTGTGAGGTATAATATGTGTTCAGCACCTAACATCAAATAAATGCTATTATTACAGTCATTATTATCACTATTGTCATTGTCATCCAGTACTAATTTAATTTTTCTCAATTGAGTCTAAATACTGGATTTTATTTTTGCTCTCTTAAACTTATGTAGTCATTTCGACCCATTTGGTAATATGTTGAGCTCTTGTGGAATTTTCTTTCTAACCTAACATATTTAGCTATTTTGAACTACTGCACATGCAAGATATAGACCCCAAACAGGACAAGGTTATATGACATAACCATACGGTGAACCACTAAGAATCCTTCTGTTTAATAAATAATTCTACATTATTAGGTCTATTCACTGAGTCACGTATCTTCCTAATTTTTCTGTCATTCAGCCCATGTATTTTCCCATAAGGATATCATTTTCATAAAAATATCACAAGAACTTTATTAAATGCTACTCTAAAGTCAGCATACGTAATGTCCAGCACATCCAAGCATATATTTCTTTTTTTTTTAATTTCAGTAGATTTAGGGGGTACAAGTGGTTTTTTTGATACATGGATGAATTGTATAGTGGTCTGAGCATATATTTGTGCTTCTAGCTGGAATTGATTTCTTATTATAAGCTTTCTTGATACTCAACTACATTCAGTTTTTTTTTTTTTGAAGCCTTCACTTAAACAAGGCTTGCTTGTTTAAGTAAGTAAGTAAACATTTCTTACTAAGTTAGCACAGACATACCTTCTCTCATTTCAGTTTTGGAAAATAAATGTGAAAACAAAGCAAACTGAGATTAACTTAGCCTTCATTTATGTTAATAAAAGAACTATGTTTCCCCTGATTTCAGTTTAAATACAAACAAGGCTACCGAAAGCAACTCGGCCACCATATTGGATTCCGGAGTCTGGAAGATGACCCAAAGCTTGTGTTGTCCATGAATGTAGCCAAAATGCAGAGTGAAAGAGAATATAAAAAGGACTTTGAGAAGTGGAAAACCAAGTTCTCCAGCCCTGTGGACATGTTGGGAGTGGTGCTGGCCAAGAAATGTCAGGCCTTGGTTAGTGACGTGGACTACAAGAACTACTTACACCACTGGACGTGCCTGCCTGATCAGAACGATGTTATTCAAGCTAAAAAAGTTTATGAACTACAAAGTGAGGTCAGTTTCTATTCAATTCAATAGTTTTTATATTACTTCATATTTCATATGGGTAGCCATTTAGTCATAGAGATGCAGAAACTACAAAGAGGAATTATTGTTGAAAATCTAACGTGCATCTGTTTGTAATGCAGTGAATCACTTGAGTCAAGGACCCAGGGGAGAATGGGATTTTGATGGCTTGCTTTGTCTTTTCACAGAATTTGTATAAGTCTGACCTCGAGTGGCTGAGAGGCATAGGATGGAGTCCCCTTGGTTCTTTGGAGGCAGAAAAAAATAAGCGTGCTTCAGAAATCATCAGTGAGAAGAAATATCGTCAGCCTCCAGACAAAAACAAGTTCACCAGCATTCCTGATGCCATGGACATAGTTCTGGCAAAGACCAATGCCAAAAATAGGAGTGATGTGAGTAACTTTTGGAAATGAATAAAATAGATTATAGTGCCTGCTACCTGACAGTGGCTCAATAACATTTACTGAGTTAGTGAGTAGAATAGCAAAGCATTGCATCACACAGAATAGCATATTGGTTTCTATTGAGTTGCTTTATTTGAATTATCAACTATACTACACTGAATCATGTAAAAATAGGTTAGTGTTGATTGTTGTCACCCAAAGCTTATTTATTTGTTTTTTTATTTAACCAGGATGTAATGAGAAAACAATTGAACATTCTTTTTTTGAAACCTGAGGGCATGAAAGACCCAAATTTTTTGGTTAGGGCAGAGTGTATGAGGGGGAAAGATTCTGAGCATCTTACACAGGCACAGTGGATATGTTATAGAGTGTATTTTCTACCAAATGATTATAATGCATTTAGTTTAACTGAATCAAAATAACTTGATAATTCTATGTCACAGTAAACAAATACATTTCATAATCAACTTACTTTCTTCTCCAGCACTGACATCAGTGCCTAGCACATAGTAGGTGCTTAATAAATATTTATTGAATAAAGTAAATGAAAGATAGCAGTGTGGAGTAGTTCTGTGCAAAGAAGGGAAAGATTTACTCATCACTGCTCAGCTAAAAGCCTAACCCTAAACATTACAGAAAGTTGAACTGTGAGCAGTGAGATTCCGGAGCTGGTAAGAAAGTTTAAATACATATATAGTAGTCTTATTATCTGGGTCTTAGGAGGATCTAAATATATATACACCATATGTAATATGCTATTTATTTTGTATATCATATATAGGGAGTTTTTAAACTAATATATAAGCCCATAATCAGCTTATAGTGAGTATTAGTAAATTGTAGCTGCTCTCTTCCCAACCAACTCCTCAATGAACTTTTGAAAGCATTTACTATACATTTCCAGAGTGTATAGTAAATGCTGACCTGTCAGCTTCATTTTGAATGTTTAAGTATTCGTTTGTTCTTTTATTGTTTTTATGATGGCAGTTTGAATCCAACAGACTAAGAAGGCAAGATATTTGTGCAAAATATTAATATTTTCCCTTTCTTAGAATCCAAGTTTCTTTTCTCGCCTTGTAACAGGAGAGAAAAAGCTATGAACTAATAAGGTGACCAAGAGAGAAATTATGGGTCATAAAGTTTATCAACATAAATGCCCCAGGACAGAATTCCCCAAGAGTGCTCAAGTTTCAGGAATGCTGAAATATTGATCCACTCAGGCCTTAGGACAGCTAGGCAGAACCTGGGCCACCTGGGGTCCTTGAGCCTGCTGTCTCTCCTTTTGAATAGACCAATACATCTAGCCCAGTACAAATAATATTAGCATTTTCTCTGTGGTCCATAGAGTGAAAGTGGTACGTGCCATTGAAAAAATGGTCTAGCTTAGTGGTTGTCAACCAGGGACAGTTTTTTCCCACTTGGGACATTTAGCAACATCTAGAAACATTTTTAGTTTTCACAATTTGGGGGTTACATGCTACTGGCATCTAGTGGGTAGAAGCCAGGGACACTGCCAAATATCCTAAAATGCACATGGCAGCCCTCCACAAGCAGGAACCCAGTGTATAACAGTAATGGTTATAAGGTTGAGAAACTCTGGTGTTACTTAATCAGAAAGGTTAGTGCAGGACTGGGATAAATGTATAGGGAGATTAGCCAGCCTTGCTTTGTTTTGGTCCTGAAGTTCTTAATCAGCTTCTCTGAGTTATATGCACTGTAGTATCATGTTCAGGAAGAAAAAAGTACTAACCTCACCACACATCTCACATTGTATGCCTCAACGGGACATCGACAAGTCCAAGAAATCAATGAGATTTTTAAAAATTTTATATTGAAATAATTTCAGGCATACAGAAAAGTTGAAAAAGTAGTACATATAATTCATATGTATGTGTGTGTACACACACAGACACGCACACACACACCCCTCTTCAACCGTATTCCCCAAATGTAAATACGTTACCACATTTTCTTTCTCTGTCTTTTCCTTTCTCTTTCTTTCTCTTTCATACCTATGTTTACATCTACATATCTATATGAGAAAGTAAGTTGCTTCATGGTGCCCCCCTACCCCTAAATGTTTCAGTGTGAAAATAAAAACTTTCTCTTACATAATCACAGTGCAATGATCATAATCACAGATTTAATTTTGACTAGTCCACTAGTCTACAACACTAGTTTACAGTACTTATTTGGTTTTATCACTAACGTCCTTTATAGCAAAAGAAAATAATTTTCTCTGGTCCAGGATTTAATCCAAGACCATGCACTGCATTACTTGCCATGTCTTTGGTCTCCTTTACTCTGGACTGGTTTCTTACTATTTCTTTGTCTTCCAAGTCCTTGACATTTGTCAAGAGTATAGGCTAGTTGTTTTGCAGAATCTCCCTAGTTTGGATTTTCTAGTGTGTACTCATGATTAGATTCATATTATGTATTTTTAGCAGGATTTCACACATCTTCCTCAGTACCTCCTATCAGGAAGCACAGGATATCAATTTGTCCCATTATTGATAATTTTAGGCCGGGCACAGTGGCTCACACCTATAATCCTAGCACTCTGGGAGGCCGAGGCAGGAGGATTGCTTGAGCACGGGAGTTCAAGACCAGCCTGAGCAAGAGCGAGACCCCGTGTCTACTATAAATAGAAAGAAATTAGCCAAACAACTAAAAAATAGAAAAAAGTAGCCGGGCACGGTGGCATGTGCTTGTAGTCCCAGCTACCTGCGAGGCTGAGGCAGGAGGATTGCTTCAAGGAGTTTGAAGTTGCTGTGAGCTAGGCTGACACCACAGCACTCTAGCCCAGGCAAGAAAGTGAGACTCTGTCTCCAAAAAAAAAAAAAAGAAAAAAAAAAAGAAAAAAAAAGATAATTTTAACTTTGATCACTTGGTTAGAAAGATATTGTCATGTTCCTTCACTAACAAGTAACTATTTTATCCTTTGAAATTGTTAAGTTATCTGGCTGTAATATTTTCTGACAGTGTAGAAATATTATGTTTTTCATCAGATTTCACCTCCCAGTTTTAGTAAATCAATGAGATTTTCGTTTGGGTTTCTTTGTCATTTGTTGAAGACAGACATAAGGATGGCTCTGGGATACCCAAGAGATTTTGATAAATTTTCAAATCCTAATCCTCCAAAATAATCATGAGATATAACAGTAAATAGTAAACCACATAGGAAATGAGACTCCTTAATTTCTAGGCATACTTTCAATAAGTCATCTTTTGAGAAGACTAGGGCTATCTCCTAATTAAACACTGAGGAATTAAACATTCCATTTGATAATGTTGGCAAAGGCTCCAATCACCTGGGTGGATTTCTTACAGACAGGATTATCTTAACTTTGAAAAGATGAGCCCTAATCTGTATTTTGAAAGGCAATTATGTCCCAGATAAGTCAAGAAAGAATGCATCTATTTTCTGCTTATGTTGTCTGTTTATGTTACCAATTCTGTATAATGTTTAATTCAGATGAATTCAGTAATTCTTTTTGAAGTCAACTATGTCATTCGCTAATCTAACAATACCACTGAAAAGTTCTTCTCTCTCATTTTAGAGACTTTATAGAGAAGCTTGGGACAAGGACAAGACTCAGGTCCACATCATGCCTGATACACCTGACATTGTTCTGGCTAAAGCAAACTTAATCAACACAAGTGACGTAAGTTTCCAAATTCAGCATGTGTTTTCAGAGCGCTCGCTTTAATTGCTTCTAAGTCGGTGAAGTTGTTTGGAAGTTCTTTTGAATCCCTGAATCATTTTAATTAATAAACTACATGTGACTTAGATTTCTTATTTAGTGGCCTTCAGATTGAACATCACAATGTTGGCACTCCACATCTCAGGCAGAGTTGGAAGTCACATTCTCTGTTCCTTGCAGTCCATTATTATACATATCATCATAATGTAATGGTTTTTATCACTCTCCCCAATTGGACCAGGCACTCTTTTCAGGCAGACAATTCTGATTGAATCTGCAGTTGCTTACCCAGCATTGTACCTGACATATAGCAGACACTCAATGAAATTTGGGATGAGTAAGCATACAAAACCATGCAGGAGAATTTCACTTTTATTTTTATTATCATCATAGCATAAACTCCTGAAATTTATAGATATAAAAATTAAATACTTTAAAAACAAATTCTAAACTCTAATAGAATGACTTTAACATTAAAGAATGTGTTAATTAAAGTAAAATGCCACAAAGGACTAAATTATAAACACAAGTCCAAGATCAATAGGCATTTTAAATAATCTGGTTTCTGGATAAAAGTGAATTTAAATTATATTCTCAATTACTTTATGTGTCACAAATCTGGAGAAACAAATTATTTCACTTAAGCCTTTTTATTCATTATTTAAACTTTCTTCAAAATACCTTGAATTTTAGAAATTATGAAGTACTATATATCTTACCTACAGATATGGATTCTATTTTGGATGGCCCTATATTGTGAGACAGACACTATTTCACAATGCATTCACTACATGGAAGAGATGGCCCCTTGGGTATGATTTTTCCCCACTAGAGGAATTAGATGGAAAGGCATTGCTTTTTTCTGACAAAAACTAACAAAACCTTCAATGTTACTTGGAAAACTGCACCTAAATAATATTTCATTTCATTTCTCTGTCAGTTTAATCCTGCCTGATTCTCAAAAGAACAGTCATGCACCACATGACAACATTTCGGTCAACAACTGTCCATGTATACAACAGTGGTCTCTTAAGATTATAATACCGTATTTTTACTGTACCTTTTCTATGTTTAGATGCACAAATACTTACCATTGTGTTACAATTGCCTGCAGTATTCAGTGCAGTAACGTGCTGTACAGGTTTGTAGCCTAGGAGCAATAGGCTATAGCATATAGCCTCGGTGTGCGGTAGACTATGCCATCTAGGTTTGTGTAAGTACACTCTATTATGTTCACACAATGATGAAATCATCTAAGGATGCATTTCTCAGAACACATCGCGGTCCTTAAGCAATGTATGACTGTATTTGGGAAGAGCTGACATTTAATTTCAATCTGGGTAATTGAAGAGCTTTGAAGTTTAAAACAAGATCATTAGCAATCAATGGCCATAATTTCCAATTACATTTGAGTATCCTAGAGCACAGATACTATTCTCATGGACTCTTAAAATATTTAGCACATTGGATTCATTATACTGCATTTGTCTATGGAGAACGGTTTTTCCCAAAGTGATTTCTTCATTTCTTAACAGAAACTCTACCGAATGGGTTATGAGGAGCTGAAGAAAAAAGGTTACGATCTTCCTGTTGATGCCATACCAATCAAAGCAGCGAAAGCCTCCCGGGAAATCGCCAGCGAAGTAAGACTTATCCCCTGTTGATATTGATTTGATTGCAATTTATCTCTTCAAAGCAGTCTCAATTTAATTTTAAATTGAACAAAATCTAAGGGGTAGCATTAAAACAGAGCAAAATGATGCTAGACATGCAGTGTAGAATGGGGATAAGATCAAGGATGCATTTATTATGTACGGAATTTGTAGCCAAATTTAGCCTTTAACCTTTCTTATCGAAAAACTCTCTAGGCTTAGTAGAATATTTAGAGTTAATGTGCTTTGTAACTTGCCATAAAGATGGCAACACAGATTAATCTTGAAAGGAATAAGAGGCATTTTTTTTTCTTTAGTACAAGTACAAAGAAGGCTTTCGAAAGCAGCTTGGCCACCACATTGGAGC
>RJWJ010046001.1:0-11528 GCA_004363605.1 Indri indri | reverse complement strand
AAGAGTCTCGCTCTGTTGCCCAGGCTAGAGTGCCGTGGTGTCAGCCTAGCTCACAGCAACCTCAAACTCCTGGGCTCAAGCGATCCTCCTGCCTCAGCCTCCTGAGTAGCTGGGACTACAGGCACACGCCACCATGCCCGGCTAATTTTTCTATTTTTAGTAGAGACGGGGGTCTCGCTCTTGCTCAGGCTGCTTTCGAGCTCCTGAGCTCAAGCAATCCTCCTGCCTCGGCCTCCCAGAGTGCTAGGATTACAGGCGTGAGCCACTGCACCCAACCCTAGATTCATCTCTTCACTAAAGGTCACCACTGCTGTCAGAGAGCCTTCTCTGCCTCACCTCTGTCTCCAGGTTATCTTCTGGTGACAGGGCCTTTCCCTGATCCCTACCAAGCCTAGGAGGGTGACAGTATCCCACAACACTGCAGTGTCCCTTGTGCTCTTCCTCCACCCTACACACACCTTTGTAAAGAGTCCCTTTATCAGCTCCAATTACCTTCTCTTTTCTGTAAGGATCCTCACTGGTATAGCCTCCACCTCCCATTCCTAAGACAACTTTACTCCATGAAATCTAAATACTATAGTCTAGGGTTTTATTTAGTTTGTTTGTTTGTTTGTTAGAGATAGGGTCTTGCTCTGCCACCCAGGCTGGAGTGCAGTGGCACAATCATAGTAGGTTTTTATTAAAGGAAAATATATAAATTACCTGTATGAACAATATTTCTCTATCTTTCAGAAACTATTTTTAAATATGTGGCTCAATGTTTCTTGTACAACATTGCGTGATAGTTTTTTTTTTTTTTTTTATTTTGAGACAGAGTCTCCCTCTATTGCCCAGGCTAGAGTGCCGTGGCGTCAGCCTAGCTCACAGCAACCTCAAACTCCTGGCCTCAAGCAATCCTCCTGATTTGGCCTCCCCAAGTCCTGGGATTACAGGCATGAGCTGCCTTGTCCAGCTTTACAAATTGTTTTAACTCTGATTTTGGTTTCCCTCTAGCTCACTAACAATTCTCTGTGGATGATTTTGTCGAAATATTATGCACTTTTAAAAATTGTGTATTGAGAATGTATTAAAGGCCAAGCGCAGTGGCTCACACCTGTAAATCCTAGCACTCTGGGAGGCCAAGGCGGGCAGATTGTTTGAGCTCAGGAGTTCGAGACCAGCCTGAGCAAGAACGAGACCCCATCTCTACTAAAATAAAAAGAAATTAATTGGACAACTAAAAATATACAGAAAAAATTAGCCGGGCATGGTGGCACATGGCTGTAGTTCCAGCTACTTGGGAGGCTGAGGCAGGAGGATCGCTTGAGCCCAGGAGTTTGAGGTTGCTGTGAGCTAGGCTGATGCCACGTCACTCTAGCCCGGGCAACAGAGTGAGACTCTGTCTCAAAAAAAAAAAAAAGAGTGTATTAAAGTCATAAATGAAATGTAAGGCAGTTAAAGGATGCATTTTTTTTAAATTTAAAAATTAACCAGGCATGGTGGCACACACCTGTAGTCCCAGCTACTCAGGAGGCTGAGTCAGGAGGATCTCTTGAGCCCAGTTCAAGGCTACAGAAGGCTATGATTGTGCCACTACACTCCAGCCTGGGCAACAGAGTGAGATCCCCACCTCTAAAAAGTAAAATTAAAAAAAATAAAATAAAAACAATTTATATGCAAGTACCTTCCCGGTGAGGCATTGTATAAGGTAGTAAGGAAGAGATCGTGTGGCTGATGCACCCTGATTCGGGATGTTTCTATTTTTAACTAGCTGAATTGTCAGCTCTAGCACAATTAGGTCCTGTGAAACACCAACAGAATATGAACACATGATCTCAGGTGGAAGGAGGGAAATTCAATGACCATGCTGAAATAAGAAAAGTGGAAGATTATACTTTGAAAGTTATAAAACTGCAATTATTTAGAGAAACATTGAAATAAGAGTGCTCCATGAAAGCCACTCTTGGAATGAAAGTATAAATGAAGTATCATTTAATGTTTATTTTTCTTTTTAAAAGTTTTTAAGATATAAAGTTTAAAGACAGATACAATTTAAAGAATAATAATAAAATGAACATTCCTGTACCCCAAATCCAGTTTGAGATGTGAAGCATTTATATTAACAACACCTTAGATGCCTCCTGTGTGACTTTTTTGTTACTTTTGTTGTTGTTATTGTTGTTTTGTTTTGGAGACTCTGTCACCCAGGCTAGAGTGCAGTGGGGTCATCATAGCTCACTGCAGCCTCAAACTCCTGGGCTTGACTGATCCTCCTGTCTCACCCTCACAAGTGCCTGGGACTACAGGCACATGCCACCACACCCGGCTAATTTTTCCATTTTCTGTAGAGATGGGGTCTCCTTCTTGCTCAGACTGGTCTCAAACTTCTGGTCTCAAGCAATCCTCCTGCCTCGGTCTCCCAAAGTACTATGATTCCAGACGTGAGCCATGGCACCCTGCCCTGTGTTACTGTTTTGAATCACACCTTTTTCTCCCCTCCAAGGGCTACCGCTATCTGCATTTTGTAATAATAATTCACCTGCTGTTCTTAGTAGTTCATCATATGTCATTTAGTTTTTGCCTGTTTATAAAATATATATGTTTGTCTCTGACATTTTCTTCAGCTTAATCTTATGCTTACAGGAGTCATCCTTGTCGTTGTGTACAGTTATAATTTCCTTATTTCCATTGCTGTGTAGTATTCCAGTGTATGAGTACAGCATACTGTAAAGTTGATTCTTTTTCTTCAGATGTTTAGTGGCTATTCTTGTATATTTCCTCTCCCACATTAATTTTAGAACCTGTTGTCAAGCTCCTTCAAAGGCAAAACAAACCACAAACAAACAAGACCCTATTGGGAATTTTTTTTTTTTTTTTTTTTTTTTTTTTGAGACAGAGTCTCACTGTGTTGCCTGGGCTGGAGTGCCATGACGTCAGCCTAGCTCACAGCAACCTCAAACTCCTAGGCTCTAGCCATCCTCCTGCCTCAGCCTCCCAGGTAGCTGGGACTACAGGCATGCACCACCATGCTCGGCTAATTTATATATATATATTTTTAGTTGTCCAGCTAATTTCTTTCTATTTTTTTAGTAGAGACGGGGTCTCACTCTTGCTCAGGCTGGTCTTGAACTCCTAAGCTCAAACGATCCACCCGTCTCAGCCTCCCAGAGTGCTAGGATTACAGGCGTCAGCCACCGTGCCCGGCCCCTACTGGAATTTTGATTACAATAGCATTGAACCTATAGATCAGTTTTGTGTGAACTGACATTTTTTTTTTTGAGAGCTAATAGGGAGTTTATCAAATTAGATCTTTCTATTTACAACTGACATCACATCTACATACTGTTTTGCTAGTCTACATAGATACATTATTTCTACCAATTTGACTTATCATGAATGGGCTCAATCATACAAAGATGCACTCACAAACTCACGCTAATTGTTTTCAAACAGTAATGATACATTATATTCCTCCTATAAAGCAGCCTTGATTAAAAAAACCACTAGTCTCAAAGATCAGTCTCTGATTTTGAAGATGAACCAAGATACACACACACCTTATGATTCTAAAATCCGTTTTAGCCATTTTGTATGGTTGCTGTTTTACTGGACTACGCGTATATTTTTTAAAAGGACACTGATGAGGGGCACCATCTGGTGTTACCTTTAGCCAGATAGCTGGCTTGCTCCCTCTGCCCCCAAAAACCTTTGGCCAAAAGTTTTCCATTGTGAAGACTAAAAGGACCCAGTGATACTTCGGCGTAAGCCCCTTTGCCACTTGGAGGTAAGAGAAGCAGGCCCACGTGCTCCTTAACCCTACCGCACTACGTAACTCGCAAGCCATTCTGAAATCAGAAAGATTATCATCACACTCAAAAACTTAGGAGCATGCAGAGGCAACCAGAACAAGGGAAAAGAAAGTCATAGGCAGGTAAGTAAGTCGGTGGGGATGTGAAAAGCCAAGCTGCTCTGTTATAATCACCTTTGCATACTGAGACTTCATGTAAAAGCATTCCTTTTCTTCTGCCCTCATACATGGGCATGCTACATCACATCACCCCAGATGGACTATTTGGTCACGATTCCCCACTCTCCTCGCTTTTTTATTCCCCTTGTTTTGAACAAATGTCCAATGTCCAGGTTGCAGTCTGAGTCACTAGTATAACGACATTAGAAGTAAATGGAAAGGAACAGCAAAGCAGGACAAGCTTGCAGCAAACCACAGAGTGAGGATAGCTAGCGCTGTTCTCCCCACCTGGCAGGGCCGCTGGCCTCCGCCATAAAGCAGAGACTACTCAGGACGCAGAAGACCCTGAGACCTTTCCCAGAAGCTGGTTGCCAGTCCGAGAATTCTGAAGGAACACAAAGCAAATAAATAACACATTACTTTCCTCTCCAAGAAAAAAGCAAAACGTTGAGAAAATTAATAAAAGAAAATACAAGCATAAAATTTGGATTAAGGAGACATTTTTAGCCTGACTTTCAGTTGTTTGCAGACAATTTTGGAGTAGGTTTAATTTAGTTACTCCTTGGAGGGATTACTACACAAAAATTGTTACTCAGTTTACAAAATAGAATGTACAACACAATCTATTTTTGTAAAAAATGAAGTAAAGGTATATTTATACACAGAAAAGACTGGGGTTTTTTTGTTTGTTTGTTTGTTTTGTTTTCTTTTGTTTTTTGAGACAGAGTCTCACTCTCTTGCCCGGAGTAGAGTGCCGTGGCATCAGCCTAGCTCACAGCAACCTCAAACTCCTGGGCTCGAGCAATCCTACTGCCTCAGCCTCCCAAGTAGCTGGGACTACAGACATGCGCCACCATGCCCGGCTAATTTTTTATATATAGATTTTTAGTTGTCCAAGTAATTTCTTTCTATTTTTAGTAGAGACGGGGGTCTCATTCTTGCTCAGGCTGGTCTCGAACTCCTGACCTTGAGCGATCCACCCACCTCGGCCTCCCAGAGTGCTAGGATTACAGGCGTGAGCCACCGTGCCCGGCCCAGAAAAGACTGTTGACAGTGATTATCCCCAAGTGCTATGATTTTAGTTAATTTTTACTTTCTTCTTTTAGAGTAGCTGCATTTTCTATAATGAATGTATATCATTTTAATAATTTTTTAAAATATAATGTTTAGTCTAATTTAAAAATCTATTAACACGTGACCATTGTGTCCACATCACAGCACTCTAGAGAAAGTATACTACCACATGATGCTGCCACACCTGCGAACAGGCAGGAGAGGGACCCGGAGTTGGAGGGGATGGCAGGTAAGGGCAAGCTCTAAACTTGAAAATAGTAGAATTCCTTAAAAATAAAGTCACGTACAGAAAGAAGGTCATTGGCGGAGTATTGGTGCTGAGACTAGTAGACTAGAAGCAACTGAGTTGCTCCTTAAAGGATAGGAAGTTATATCTCAGGAAAACACAGGCTGACGAAGAGCTCAGACAGGGATTGAAGGAGGGGCACCCTTGGCCACCCTCATGCTCTCCTGAGCTTGCATTATCAGCTCTTTTTTCATCCGCGGTTTCTTTGCAGAAATCTTCTACAGCCAACAATCCATAGATCAGGTAGGCGTTTTAGTTACATTAGAAAGTCTAATCCATAAATCCACTAACCTGGGCCCATGTAAGCCACAATTGGTCAAAATGCACTGAGGAGCAACAAGAGGGAGTTGAGGCCCTCTCACCTTTTCCTGAGGACACCCCCAACAGTGAACCCGACAGAGGGCACCATGGCTCTAAGTCCACACAAGTCAGTTCCAAGAATCAAACCGAACATTGAACATCAGCAAAGCTGAATTCCTTTATATTTTTAGATAAAAATAAATATAAATAGATATTTAAATATTTTCTTCTCATGCTCCAAGGAATTCCCTGGGGCCCTCATGCTTGCACCCCACTTTGGAGAACTCAGGTGGAAGAACAGGAACAGAGGCAAACATTTACTGTCACCTGTAAAATCAGAAGCTTCACGTAATCCATTACATAACCCCATCAGTTACTCCAGGGGATAGATCAGGAAAGTTCTGACCTGAAAACAGAGGTTCATAGATGGAAAGAAACTCGCCGCGTTCCCACGGTTTCACAGGGCACAGTTGAAATCCCAACGTCCCCACCTACCTCTGCGTCTGGGTCTTCCCACCTCACAGGAGGGTCCCCCCAGGTGGGCTGGTCGGGTTTGCTGCTGCGGGAGCCCCAAACTGGGTGTTGAAGCATAATTCACATCACAACAGCTAATTTGGAGGGGCAGAGGGCAGTGGGCAGGAACAGACAGAAACCCATAAGGAAAGAGGAGTTACGGGATGAGGGAAATGAAGTTTCTGGAAACAAAGGGGAAATCGCGGGTTTGAAGTGTAAGAGGGTCTGTGGGATGGCGTGCCCAGAAAACAGCTGTGAGTTCAGCTCTGAAGACACAAAACCAGGAGTCATCTGGGTAGAGGCTAAAGCCAAAAAAGTGAAATAGAAAAGGAACGTGTAAGAGAACCACGAAGAGAGGAAGGAGCTGAAGAGAGTCGGCAAAGACACGTTTGCGTGTAACATGGAGAGTCCCCCACTGTCACCATAAATCCCAAACTGAAATAAATAGGTCACACATTAACACATACATAACGTAGCCCTCACAGAATCAGCCACAAAGAATCCATAAACGCAATTATTTATTCAGGTCCCCCCCCCCACAGAATCTTATTCATCATTGCTGTGAATTTTTATAACATGGCTGAAAAAATGAAATATTCAGTAGCGAAAGGTCATCAGTAGCAAAATGATTGCATATAAAGGCACTAAGTTAAACAAAATCCTGTGAAACAGTAATACCACCGAAACCAGAATGATCAATCATTTTAGGAACACATGTCTTTGTGTGATTGAGATTTTTCACAACAGAAGGAGAGGCCTTTTTATTTTAATTAAGCAGCAAAACCCATGGATTTCCTGCCTCTCCAGGGAGAGGGTGCTGACCTGGCAGCTGATCCGGCAATCTGCGGAAGGGTGTGTGTGCTTCCAGCTCACACGACCACACCCAGCCAGAGATGCTGGACAGACCGGAGTTGCAGAAACCTTAGGGGTTTGGCTTTAAATCTGGGGAGATTTCTCTCTAATTCATGACCCTGAAAGGACTCCGAAGGAGGTTTTTGGAGGGCTGTCCTAGAGATCTCAGGGAACATTCTGGATTTTGGAATTCACCTTTTTTTTGCTATCCCAGTTCTCAACTGGGGCCAGAGAAAGATGAATTGAAGGTACCCAGCTCTTCGTCTATCATGGTGTCTGAAGGGTCACTATTTTAGAGTCTCCTTTTGGCTCTGGAGACTTGTTTGTTGTCCTGTATCGAAACACTGCATCTTACTCACATTGCTTTTCATTGCTTACTCACTTTGCTTTTCATTTGAACTTGGTGAGAGCAAGGTCTGGTGGAAGTAATTTCTATGGGACTAAACATAAGATAGACACCCAGGAGTGGTGAACAGGAGGGAGACAGAAAGACAAGCCCTGAAGGAGACTCTAGGAGGGCCTCATAACCAACTCTCACAGTTTTCCTGGAGTCTAGATAATCACTCTCGCTCTTTCTGGCTGATGTATTTACCTCTGGCCAAATGTGGGAGAAGTGCTGGCAGGGGGCAGGGGTGGAGAGGGCAGTGGTTATTGCAGCAGAGCTGAAAACAATGCAGCCTCGCCAAGCCAGGGGAGACCTCACAGAGAGCCAACACCATTTGCATTGTCCGCGTTGGCTTCTGTGGCCTCTTTTTTTCATGTAACTGATGGATTAGTCTCTACATTCTTTCTCCTCTCTCACTCCCTTCCTGGTTCTCAGCATCTGATGAAGAAATGAACATAAGTGGAAATTGGCCTTGTGTTAGGTCCTGAGGTCTCTAAGACATCTTGGACAGAACCTACCTCCACCAAGGGTGGCTTTTGAGAGGTTTGGCTCAGTTTCCAGATATTTGGGAGAGACTCACTAAAACCAGGAAATCTGTGTCATGTAGTAGACTGTTTAAAATGCATCTGTAATTTGTTGGATTTTGTTGGAAATTGTGCCAGCACTGAAAGTTAGTTGTCAGATGTTTGAATAGTAAATATAGATACTGCTGAACAACACAAATATTTGGCTCCCCAAATATGTTTGATTTGTTGAGATGCATGTGCTAGTCTCCAAATATCCTAGAGAACAAGATGATATATATTAAAATTCAGCAACCAATGTAAGGAGACATTATAAATAAGTACTCTTGAAGAATTGTAAAGTCAAAATTCCTTTTGATATCTAGTCAAGCAGGAAGCAGAAATCCTAGATTCCAGTTGTTACTCTTCAAAGGCTTATTATGAACTCACAGGCAACTACTTGCTACCTTGAAAAGGACATAGGCTTGGTATTAAATCAGGTACCAAATCCCTGCTCTGTGACATACTAACTGTGTGACTTTGGGCAAATTATTTAACTTCTTTAAACCTCAGTTTCTTCATATATAGAATGGGCTGTTGAGAAGATTGAATAGAAAATGTGATTGAGGCCTTCCCCTAGTAGATACTTGCTATGGATTGAATGTTGGTGTCCACAAAAAATGCATATGTTGAAGCTCTAATCTCCATAATGGTATTTGGAGGTAGGGCCTTTGGAAAGTAATTAAGTCGTAAGAATGGAGCACACATAAATTAAATTAGTGCCCTTATAAGAAGAGAAATGAGGCTGAGTGTGGTGGCTCACACCTGTAATCCTAGCTCTTTGGGAGGCTGAGGTGGGACTATTGCTTGAGGCCAGGAGTTCGAGACCAGCCTGAGCAAGAGCAAGATCCTATCTCTACCAAAAAATAGAAAAACTATCCAGGAATGGTGGTATGCACCTGTAGTCCCAGCTCCTTGGGAGGCTGAGGCAGAAGGATCACTTAAGCCCAGGAGTTTGAGGTTGCAGTGAGCTATAGTGATGCCACTGCACTGGGTAGTAGCTGGGTAACAGCACAAGACCCTGTCTCAAAAAAAGAAGAAAAAGAAGAGAAACAAGATTGATGATCATCATCTCTCTCTGCTGTTGAGGATGCAGCAAGAAGGCAGCTGCCCGCAAATCAGGAAAAGAGCCCTCACCAGGAGCTGGATCTGTCTTCACCTTGACCTTGAACTTCCCAGTCTCCAGAACTATAAGAAATAAATTTTTGTTATTTAACACTCAGTCTATGATATTTTTATTATAGCACTCTGAGCTGGCTGAGACATTACTATATACTAATAGTGCAATAGGATAACATGTTTTGAAATCTTAACTTATATTTTCTTCCCAAGTATTCTTTTACCATTTGGCTTTTCGTCCCATTCAGTCATGTAGGTCATTATGTAAGGGGTATGAGGGCAGAAGGCAGAGAAAAGAAACCTACTGTCTCAACTTTTGAATTTCAAAGGCCAAGGCTCTGAAGGAAGGGAAGGGACAGACAAGAGATTTGGTGATTACAGGATAAATAAGGAAGACTTCCCTCCGCCCAGACTGAAAGGATTCACTAGGGTAGAGGGAGAAGCCTACCTTTCAAGGCTGGAGTGTGTGCAGGGATAAAAAAAAGAAAAGAGAGTGTTGAAAGTCTGTGTAAGGAGCAGTTGGTTTCCCCAGGATACTATCTCCCCCTCCCCCTGCCAAGCCGGGCAACTTCTACTCCTAACTCTGCCAAAAAGTGAAAGGTTTAATCTCTGCAGGGTTGGGCCATGAGAGGTTTGAACTAGCAGATACAGGTGAAGGTCAGGGTAAAGGACTGTAGGGGAAATGAGGATTTAATGAAAGTTGGAGTTTTGAATGAGTCTTCCAATGCTCTTTCCCATCTCGCAATCAAAACATCAACAGCTGGGCATATACTCCCAGGGAGAAGATGAGAGGGTACATTTCTGTGGAAACTGACCAGCTCACAAAAAACCCATCAGACACTGACACAAAAAACAGAAAAAAGTTTGTTTGTTGGCGTATCTCTCCACAGTGAATCCCACCAGTCAGCGCGCCCTCTCCTCTCTCCCACACACCTAGACTTTCTGATCAGCTTCGGGGTACTTGTGTCTTGGCTGTCCAAGGATTACCAGACATTTGAGAACCACTAACAGGAAGACAGAGAGCAGAACAAAAAAAACAGAATAAAAGGATCTTGGAGAAAACAGACATGTATTATTAATAAAGTAATTTTTAAAATTTCAAAACATTATCATAAATATCCTCAGAGAAGAAAAAGATATAATTCATCCATAAAATAAGAACAGATTGCTATGAAAAAAAGAACAATCAGAAAAGAAGAAATAGCTCTGAGAAACTGAAAATATGATTGCCAAATTGAAAAGACATTGGTTAACAAATTAGAAGAAAAAGTTTAATGTGTTTTCCAGCAATAATGAAAAACATGGAAAAAAAATTAAAAGGTCAATTCAAAAAGTCTATAATCCAACTAATTAGAAATCCAGGGGGAAAAAAAAGAGAAAGAACTAAAAGGAAGAATTTATTAAAGGAATAACAATATTTATCAGAGTTAAAACAGTTCATAACAGATGGGCTCACGGCAAGATTTTCATAAAATTTCAACCATCAAATATAAAACCAGAAGCAGTTAACTGTTAAACAACAAAGTAGGAATTAATATTTTGTGGCCAAATCAAAATAAAGGGCTGCTTTATCTCTAAAATAAAGAGCTCCTGTAAACAATAAGAAAGATTAACAACTTAATAGAAAAATTGGCAAAAGTTTACATAAAAGGAATTTTAAATGGCTCTTAAAATATGAAAAGGTGACCAGCTTCACTTATAATGAGAGAAGTACAAATTAAATTTCCATACCTTTTTCACCTATAAGATTAACAAATATTTTGGCGGGGCGTGGTGGCTCACGCCTGTAATCCTAGCATTCTGGGAGGCCAAGGTGGGAGGATTGCTTGAGCTCAGGAGTTCAAGACCAGCCTGACCAAGAGCAAAACCCCGGCTCTACTAAAAATAGAAAAATTAGCCCGGAACTACTAAAAATAGAAAAAAATTAGCCGGGAGTGGTGGTGCTCGCCTATAGTCCCAGCTACTTGGGAGGCTGAGGCAGAAGGATTGCTTGAGTCCAGGAGTTTGAGGTTGCCGTGAGCTAGGCTGATGCCACGGTACTCTAGCCTGGGCAACAGAGTGAGACTCCGTCTCAAAAAAAAAGAAAATTAACAAATATTTTAAAAATTATAACATCCATGTTGGCAAAACTTTGTGGAAATAAGCACTCATACACTGACAGTAGGAGTATAAATTGGTATAACGTTAGTGGTGGGCAATTTGGCCAAACCTATCAAAATTACAAATGCATGTACTTTTTAGCCAGACATTTCACTTCCAAAATTTTTTCCTATAGATATATTCACAGAAGGGAACTCACTTACTTATATATAAGATGATTCTCTGCATCACTGATAAAGATTAAAAACAGCCTATACAATAGAAGATAGGTTAAATACATATAGTATACAAATACAAACTGTCATACTATTCAGTAACAAAAAAGAATAAGGTTTATAGACTTAGTTGTTAACTGAAATGGCAAATGTTAGTTTTAAAAACAAGGCACAG
>RJWJ010046000.1:0-11533 GCA_004363605.1 Indri indri | reverse complement strand
AGTAGAGACAGGGTCTCGCTCTTGCTCAGGCTGGTCTCAAACTCCTGAGCTCAAACGATCCTCCTGCCTCAGCCTCCCAGAGTGCTAGGATTACAGGCGTTAGCCACGGCGCCCGGCTTAGGAGAGATATTATTATCCCCAATTTACAGATGGGAAAGCCAAGACCAAACTTATTTAAAAGTTTATGGGAGATTTAAAATTAACCACTGATGGCCTGATGAGGTGGCACACGCCTGTAGTCCTGGCACTCTGGGAGGCTGAGGCAGGAGGATTGCTTAAGCCCAGGAGTTTGAGTTTGCCGTGAGCTAGGCTGACACAACTGCACTCTACCCAGGGTGACAGAGTGAGACTCTGTCTCAAAACAAAAAAAAATTGTAAAAAGATAAACCATTGTTCAAATATCAGATGCAATAAATACCTTTGAGGAGCACATGCCTCCTTAACTTTTCCTTGATTTTAAATAAAGGAGCCTGGAATCAGACATTCTTAGACTGTGGAAGGACCTCAGCTGAAATGAGGAAACTGGGAATTAGAGAAGAATATGAGATTGTCTCATCCATTTTATGTTCCCCATGTGAAGGGTGCCGGTCCCTGTGTGGCTATGGGGACCACACCTCCTAGATTGTATGGGTGAGAAGAGGTTTTAAATGGTCCGTCTCCCTTCCAAAGCACACTCGTTTTGCTTTTCAAGCATGTATAGTGATTTTTTTATTCCAAAAATATAGTAGCTGTCTACAGGACAGAAATGTGTTTCTAAGTTGGAGTCCAGATTCCCCTCATCCCTGCTTCCCCCTCCCCTTCCAGTATAACACTTTAAAAAGCATAAGAAAGCAAGTTCATGAATGGCCTTGGTTTTGTGCAGGAATCGTTTACACATTCACCTGGGACCTGTCTTTGCCCCAGTTACAAAGAGCCATAACCAGAAATATCTTCATTCAGGGTTTTCTCAGGCCCTGTCATTTTCTGGTTTCTTTCTTCTTTTTTTTTAAGATAGGGTCTTGCTATGTTGCCCAGGCTAGTCTCAAACTCCTGGGCTCAAGCAATCCTTTAGCTTTAGCCTGCGGGGTAGCTAGGACTACAGGCACACACCACGGCACCAGCTTCCTCTAGTTTCTGATTAGTGGCATTTCTCCCCAGCCTTTCCCATTTTATTGAGTTTCTTTTGGCCCTGTCCGTGGGCTGCATTCTCTCTCATTGTTCCAACCTCAACCACTGCCTCGGTTCTCCCCCCATCGCCGACCTTGACCTGGTCCACCTAGTTCTGAGGCTGAGTCTGGAGTCATGACTGTGGTAAACTGGGGGTCTCTGGGACTTGGGCTACTGGGAGAGTGAGGGGTGGGGCAGTCAGAGACCAAAGAGGGGGATAGAGGCTGAGACTGGATCCTGGGCTGTGAGGTGCTGCCTGGGGTTTGGGAAGATGAGGGGGAGCTGGAATATTCTGTTGACATTGCCATTGAGTGCAGGGCCTTAGGTAGGGAGCAATGGGGGCTTATAGGACTGGGTGACAATGGCACCATCAACAAGAGATGAGCCAGCCTATCAAAGAACCCGGAGGAAAGTGGGAATCACTGAGAAGACAAACCAGTCTTGGAAGGAGGGAGACCTCTCAACGTGGAGATGGTGGTCACAGTACTGTAGATGTGTTGTCACTCATCCTCCAACGCAAACTCCTTGAGGACAGGGGCTGCTCGGTGCTGGGCACATAAGCCCAGCTCAGTGAATTGTTGGGGAATGTGTATGTCACAGAATGCAGTCCCTCTACCGTACAGACACGGAGACAGAAACACCCACGCTGTAAAGTGCACAAGGCAGGATTGCATCAGACTTGCCTGGGTTCTAATCTTGACTGTGTGACCTCAAGTTAGCTCCTTAATTTCTCTGGGGCTCAGTTTTTCTCTCTGTAAAATACTGTCTATCATATAGGGTGATTGTTGCTGCTATTATTTTATACAAAAAAAATTATTAAATTGCCCATGTATAGATTTTTGTGCTTGCTACTAAGATAAACAAAAGGGATTTACCAAAAAAAGACAAAGTGAACTTTCTTTTACTATGCACTTTATTATCTGGAAGTCCATAATAGAATATGAAGATATTCTATATTAATTATATATAATTCTACATATAATTAATATTAATTATGACCCCTAAGAATACTTTCTTGTCACTATGTAGAATAACATATTCAGTATCACTTACTAATTGTGACATTTCTACTGAATCTTATTTAAAAAATTAATAATCTAAGTATGTTATATGATCTTTCTCTGCTTATCTAAATATATAATTAACAACAAAGTCAAATTTTGGAACTGTGCTGAAGAATTCATAGTTGCAAATGTGGTCTCATTTTCTAAATTAGTGAAAAATGGGATGGAAGCAAGAAATGAAATCAGAGCATGGATTCTGGTCATCTCTCTGGAAGGCTCATAGTGTGTTGTGTCTTTGCGGCTGTCAGGTTGTGTGTGTGTGTGTGTGTGTGTGTGTGTGTGTGTGTTGCTTAAACTAGGATTCAGGAGATACCAATAAAGTCAATTCAAAATGGCCTTACAGGTACTACATTTTAGAAGGAAGAGCTAAAGCTCATAAATGTCAGACACAATGAGCACAAAATACATTAGATTTTTTTTTACAAAACTGGTAATGACATTATAAAATCTTATAACATTTTTTTATTTTACTCCCTCAAAATGTACTTTACCAACATGAGCTAATCAATCTTAAGACTACTCCTACATGGCATTACTGTTATGATCTCTATTTCCTGCTGGGAGAATGGAAGATAGAGTCATTAAATGACATATTTAATGAGGATTCGGGAGCCTTGGATATTAGTCCTCAATTTTAACTAATCATTGGAACATTATTCAGGTTAAAAAAAAAAATTTAGTAAATAACCTTTTTGACCATTATTCATTTCAGAACAGCCTGGTCATAAGAAGAATTCTAGCATTTTCTTCGCTTAATAAAAACTGTTGTCATGGAAATATTTTAATTCCCTCTGTCCTCCAATTGCTTCCATCTGAACAGGACATAAACAAGCAGATTAACTGAAGCCAGTGAAGTCTTTTATGATGGAAGCACGGTTTGTAACAGGCTGTATTACAAGTCTTTCCAAAGTCCATCTCTCAGGATAAGAGAGAGTGAATGAAAAAGCTTTTTGGAGGCTGGGCTATGCTAACAATGGCTCCTTTTCCTAACTGGCTTGGTTCTCTCCCTCCTTCTAAACCAAATACACTAAATCCATGACTATTCCTTGTGCAGAAGGCTTATTTTATTTTGATTAGAGAATAAAAATGAAGTTCTGCTTACTAGGAACGCCATGGTATCTCTCAAAGACTATTTCCCCCGAATATTTGATGATGTTTTTCAGGCAGTTCAGGCCTGTTTTTTGCTTTTATTTAATTAAATCGTTTTGTGAGCCGATGCAGTTACTCATTTCCTTCAGGTCGGAGGACCTGACCAATGTATGATTTTATATTTGCAACACAAATATTCTCCTTAATTCCCTCCATATAGGAGCTATGCATCACGCCACAGTGCATGAATTTGTTTAAATGCAGTGGAGTGTGAGAGCAATTATAAAATTCAACTCAGAGCAGGAATGATTTATATCTTGAATGAATAAGAAAAGGGAGATTGAACACGCTATCTGAATTTGTGCCTGGATCCATGATTCCTAAGCGTGCTTTTGTTTTATTTCATTCTGATGTGACGTTCCTCCCAGCTCCCAAGCTCCATTCGGCATGTATCTTTTTGCAGAACTGGAGAAAACAAGAGATTAGTTTTGTTATGAGCCTTCCACAACCACCCTAGAAATGGGTGATAGCCTGGGAGTGAGCGTGGAAACTGCAAGATTTGCTTTTGAGACCATGAATCTAGAAAGCTTATACACTACTTTCTAGATTTTCATACTTAGCTGTGTGGGAAGACAAAACGTGGGATGAAAAGATTGAATGTAGCTGTAGGCATACAAACACATGCGTGCACACATAGCTGGTCTAGAGGGCCCGGAGCAACACATGAAAAGGATTGTACTTCTTTTTCAAGAGAGAGACAAGGACAGTTTGTCTGAACTTGGAGCATTTATAATGAACACGATAAATCATTCATATAATTTCTTTTATAATGCTGGAGTTGAAGGACAAGAACAAAGAGCTCATCATACAAGGTCAGACTGGTGGTGACTCAAGCCAGTATTCTGCCGGCAGCACGAGGGGGCTATGTCATGGGTATAAACCTCAAAAGGTTAAAGGGCCCTAAGTGAAATTCTCAAACCTTGTGCCTCTCACTAAGTGTTTGCTGTAATGATAACTGATAAAAGCTCTCTCTAAATCTGTTGCCCACGGACTTAACTAAACATTTTCTTAAAAATTTATTTTCATTCTGCGGTTCTATCACTTCTGGGGCTAGGTTTCATTAGCTTACTGTCCGTGGTGTAAAGTATAAAATGACTTATTTTAAGCTTCGAAGGATGTTCTCCAACTTGGGTGTTTCAGAACTTAATGAACAGACTGAGCCAGTGTCTCCTGTGTGTTTATGATTTTATAGCCTTTCTTTATTTTAACCTGACCCTTCATTTTTCCAGCTGGAGACTCATGATTTTCAAGGGTTATTCTCATGTGAAAGCACATCTATATCAAGCTTTTACACAATGTAGTTATTACATTTTGGAGAATGCGGTTGGATGTGTATTATTAAGCACATCCTAAAGTCTACCTAAAGTATTTGGAACTTACAAATACAGTCAGCCTTCAGAAATATCATCTATTTTATTCACGTAACTGCTTTGTGTGGCAGGAAAGAGTAGGCTTCTGTGAATACCCTTATTTTCCTTACTTCAATTGAAAATTCATCCTGGAGGAAGGATCTATATGAGAGAGACATTTTTCTCTTCCAAATGAGTATCTTTGAGTCACAGAAGAGTTATTTGCCTCAAGAGGATTTATATCAACTGAGAAAGAAGGTGAGTTGAGTTAGGAGAGGCGTGACAACTTGAAGCAAGGCAGAGATCATGAACTCACTGACTTTAGTGATCTTCAGGCCTGTTTTGCTGCAGGGAGTATAGCAGAATACTGTTTGGAACCTCCTTATCAATAATTTTGTAAGCTGGACCAGAATTTCAGAATGACATTTCCCTGTGTCAGTTGTCAACATGATATCCGCTCATTGACTAATGATTTAATAGGTGCCTACTAAGTACAAGGCAAAGGCTCCTCGCTGGGGCTGTAGGGAGAGACACCATCTACAGAGTCCCTGCCCTCCTGGAGCTTACACTCCAAGGATAAAATAGGATGTTCCAGTTGGAAAATAAAATTTGTATTTACAGGCAGTTTTAATCTCCACACATCAGAGGCTCTTCTTTAACCAACTGCCTATTTGCAGTCTGATCTAAGGCCAACCCTTAATTACGTCACTGGGGAGATCCCAGGGAGAAGAGGTGGAGCCAACAGGAGACGCTGTATTTAGGAGTCAGTGATACTACGTGGACAAATGCTGCCTCTCCCACGCTCTCTTTTCCAACTCTGCTCTTGGTCTTTTCTCTCCTGGCAAACGAGGGCAAGGACATCTCAAGTAATTCTGCTAGATTCCACCAGAACTGTCCAGAGGAGATTAGAATGCAGAATACCGTGATCACATGGTCAATGTGGGGGGGGGGGCGGGGAGTAAGTTAGTTTGCATATCTTTTCTTGGAGGAACTAGGATAGTGCCAATGAAGAGAGGAAGAAGGAGAAGAATAGAAGATAAAAACCAAGGCATTGGTTGTGGGGGAATAAGAAAGGTGAAGTATCTAGAAGGGCTCCTTGTTTTCTGTGCAACTATAGAATAATGGAACGGATTCATAAGGAAGCAGGTTTGGGGTATGGGAAATGCTTACTTTATTTTGGCTATGTTTGCGTTCACCTGGAAATGTCTAGTACGTGTTGACATATGAGTCTGGAGTTCCTAAGAAAAGTTTGAGCTGGAGATTACAAACTGAGACCTCACACTTCTTAATTCTCCTTCCCCAACTTCTCTGATGCCAGCCATTCATGGTTTTTCTTCTATCTCTTTGGCCACTGCTTTTCATTTTCTTTCATGAGTGCATCTTCTAACGCCTTCATTTAAGTGTCCTTCAGGCACCACGAACCTTCAAACCCATCCGACCAAAATTAAACCTGCCATCTCCCATGTCACTCCCAGCCCTCCCCCGCCCCCCCCCCCCCCCCCCCCCCCCCCCCCCCCCCCCCCCCTCACCCAGCTAGCCTCTACTGCTTCCGTGGTCTCTATCTCAAGAATGGCAGAATTACCTATTCAGCTGCTGATCCAGAAAACTGGATCAGTAGCTGAATAGGTAACTCTTCCATCTCCTGTATCTTTCATATCTAATCAGTTCTCTACTCTTAGGAGCTTACCACCCAGATGTCCTTTCAAATATCTCCTCCTCTTTCTGTATCTAGTGCCACTACCTTAGTTCAAAGTCCTCACCTGGGGCCCTGCAACAGGCTCTTTACTGGTTTCATTGTCTCCTGTAGATTACTCTGCGGTCAGAGTAATCTTTCTAAAAATGCAAGTCTAATCTTATCACACTGATAGCGCCTTCTTAGATAGGTTATTCCTATATGGTGGTAGAGAAGAACGCCCATAACACTAGACTTCAGCCTATTACATCATTCTAGAAACCTCAGTGGAAAAACCAAGCCATTTAAACCACATTCTAGTAAAAAGTCCAGCGTGTGACTCTCACTGATCCGCTTGGATCATGTGCCCATTCCTGAACCACATCAGTGTGGCTGGGCCATCTGGAGCTCTGAGTGGCCAACCTTCGCTCCAGGTGCCCATCTTCAAGGAATGGAGTCAGCCCCATCCAAATGAGATGGATGGGGAATGACGAAGTGTTGATTCCCTCTGAATAAAGAAGGATTTGGCTATAGAAGAAGGAATATTGGCTGAAAGGTGGGGAAAATAATTGCAGATGTTACAAAAATCTTTTACTTCACTTTTTAAAAACCATTTCCCAACATGTCTACCCTCATAGATTCACTTACAGCTCTTAAGTCTACCTCTCTCACTTGGAACTCTATGTCTCTGATCGTACTACTTGTTCTCTCGGAGTTTATTTGGGAGATAGATGGATGGGAGAGAAAGAGGATAGGTTCAGTGGAGGACATACTGAATTTGAGTAGCTCCAGAAGTAGCTATGTGGTCAGTTGGGCTGTCTGGAAAGTATCCAGCCATGTAATATGTTCTTATTATATTAACAATGGTTGGATACTTTCCAGACAGCCCTTGCATCCATACACACAGGTTTGGAGGTCTGGAACAGAGACGTATATTTTAGTCTTTAGTGAAGAGATAGTAATTAAAATAACTAAAGGCAGAAGAGAAAAGAAGATCATAGAAGACATAATAAAAGGTAGAAAAAAGAAAAGAACCTTGCAATGAGGTCCTTGGAGCTCACTGGATAGAGGAGAAGAAGCCATGATGGAAACCGAATAAGAGAAGCCATAAAGGTAGAAGGAAGACCAGGCAACTGTGATTGGCATCCGTCAGCCCAGGAAATACAATAGCAAGTTTCCAGAGAAAGAAAGAGATCGCTGTGCTGGACACCATTAAGGGAACAAATAAAACAAAGACTGAAATGTATCGCCTGGCTGAAGTGCCCTGTATGTCTTTGTTGGAGAATGAAAGACATGTCAGGGAAGCGTTGAGGGTGAGACTCAGACTGGAGGAAGAAGGGAATGAATGGTAGTGAGGAAGTGTAGACAGTCAGTGTAGACATTCAATCGTGAAGACAAGAAGTGAGAGAAGGTGGCCATTAGAAGGATATGAAGTCCAGGAAGGGCTTTTTCTTTCTTTCTTTTTTGGGTTGGAAGAAAATTTAAATGCGAATGTGAAAAAGCCAGTGGGCAAAGAGGGGATGCTTGGGAGGGGAGGGGGTCCAGGCTTCCTAGGGGTGACTGAGCTCTAATAGGAAAAGGACAAGGAAGGAAGGGGCAGGATGGGTGTGGCTGTGAGAGACCTGTCTGATGGTTTCTGCTTTCTCCTAGAACTAGCCCGGAAAGTCGTCCACTAGAATGGGGAAGGAAGGGGGAGCTGGGGACTTTGAAAGCCCAGTCGAGGTTGGCGACTGTGAATTCACAGTGGGTGCAAACTGCTGAGCTTCTTTATTTTCTTCAACAATTCTCAGCCACTTAGGTTCAGGCTTGGTGGAAGCAGAAACAGCAGAGAACAGAGGGAAAAGAACTTTGGGAGTAGTTGCAGGAGAGAGACTGGAACATGAGGCGGTGGGATCTAAGCTAGACAAGGAAGGTAGTGAAGTCAAGACCCAGAGGTGGCAAAATGAGGGGCAAGTGGAGGGAATAATGCTCTTCATGAGGTCAGACAACATGTGAGGCTGTAAATGGGGTGTGAGGAGTCTGTGGTCAGAGACTTGGTGTTTACGTCACTGAGTTTCGAGGTGGGGCAGTTTGGAGTGCTGACAAGGTCTAGGACACAGAGAAGAAAAGTCAGAAATGAGGAGGTCAAGGGCCTGCGGAGCCAGGAGGTTGGAGCGCACATGTTGGCACATGTTATTACATCCCAGGTGGGTTATATCCCAGGAGTCGAGCTGGATAGAATCGTGGTGAGCCAGGTGCCAGTCTTCACTCAGGGTGGCTGTGTGGAGGCAGGGGGCAATCTGCACATGGCATTACCCAGAAAGAAGAAGGTTACAATGACACAGCCTCAAAGAAGTGCCTTACAGTATTAAACTTTAAATTGAAGACAGAAAATGCATTTGTAATGTGCTGCAGTTTTAACATGGGGTAATCAAAGCTATAAAATAACAGAAGATTTCTGATTTTTTAATTTTTATTATTTGTTTTAGAGATAGGGTCTCTAGGTTGGTGTGCAGTGGCTATTTACAGGCACGATCATAGCTCACTGCAGCCTCAAACTCCTGGGCTCAAGTGATCCTCCTGCCTCAGTTTCCCAAGTAGCTGGGACTATGGGCATGCACCACTGCACCCAGCCAAGATTGCTGATTTTTAAAAGGATGTGAGTTTGCATGATTATGAGAAATTTATGCTATCCTAAAAGCATAGGGGCTGTGTTCGTTTTATACTAATTGAACTTGAGGCTTCACTGAGCAGATCTTGGGGACCTCGTGGAGCAAGTGGCCATTAGCCAGCAGGGCTTACTGGTATTATCCATCAAAAGGTAACAAGGACAGTTCCTCAGGCTCAGCTCCAATCATGGAAGACACAGGATTCCTCCAGCTATGTCCCAAAGATGTTTGGTTTGGGGAAAAAAAGAAAGAGAGGAGGAGAAATTGTCTTCATAAGTTTATCGCGGTAGTTGGTCTTAGAAGTCTTCATGCTGAAACAGGTAGGAGGCTGCAGAAAATCTGACTTTCTTAGCCATTATGGCCTTTTGATGACCAGAAATTTTGCTTTCATTTTGGATGCTTTTGCCTGTCTTTGAAAATGCTCAGATTGGGCAGGCAGCCTACATGCATAAGGCCAAAGGAAGCGTCTCTACTTGTCTCCAGATGCTTCTGAGGTCATTAACCTCCTTCCAATAAGCAACACCCACTGTTTCCTGGCAGATCTTCATTACAGCTGGCTCCAGGGAATTCCAGAGACAACCACGCACCCGCACCAGGAAGCAAAGGCAGAGCTCCCTGGGCGTGAAACATAACACCAAAAGCTGTTTTGTCCTGGGACAGGCATGAGTCCTGATGTTTTTACTCCACCTTTACAGTTCAGAATTCACTTTCTAAACTCCTGCTTTGTTTCCTGGAGATAGGCTTCAGATTCCCTTAAAAATCTAGTAGGTGAAAAATCAGCAGCAAATTACCAGGCAACCTCCAAATTAATTCGATGTATTGCTATGAGTCTTTGCGTAGGAAGTTTTAATAAATGTTGGCAGCTACTTCCATCTGATACCCAAGATCAGAAGGCTCACAGTGTCCATTATCTCACATGTTTTGTATAGAAATTTTAAGTTTGGATAAATGACATCATCTCCCATCTTCTCGTTCTCGAGAAGGTCTGAGCCTATAGTGGGCATCTCTTGTCCTTGTGTGTTCAGTATTCCCATTTCATTTGGGGTCCTTTTCTTCCCTCACGCCAAATGGTCCTTGTGGGGCTGTCAACCATCAACTACCTTACCTTGTTCTCTCTTCCCCCTTGCACAGGGCTGGGCCTTGGTCCAGTCTGGACCTTCCTTGTTTGATAGAATAGTTTGGGAGGGACCAGTTCTTTCCTGCATGCTCCACCCCCAACTTTATTAAGGCATAATTGACAAAACCACTTGTCTTTTTCAGGGAGGATGGATGGCTTGGGCTGCAAGCAGTTTTCTCATTTATTAATACTATATGGAAAGAACCAGGCTGCAGCATGGAGCCAAGGGGAGACATGCAGAGCCAGGAGACAGAGCCTGATGATATCATCTGCACTTCTAGACTCAGGCATGTTTTTCCATTTGCATACAAAGGGTAGCTCAGGATAAACACGGTTCTGCCTTCAATTTTTAAAAAAAACTTAACGTATCCTTGAGACTACTCCATATCAGTGTAGAGAGAGTGTCCTCACTCATTTGTACAGCTATATAATACTCCATTAGATGGCTGCACCAATAATTGATTCAACCACCTATTGATGGACATTTGAGGTTGCTTCCAATTTTTTGATATTTCAAATGCACATGTTACTTCATATTTTGCTAGGGCAGGTAGTCTGAAAAGTGGGAATGCTGGATTAATGAGTAAAAAGCAGTGTGATTTGCTAGATTCAGACAAATCCCTTTCCATAGCAGTTGCTTTTGTACTCTCACCAGCAATGTGTGAAAGTCTTGTTTCTCCACTAGCTTGCCAACAGTGTTGTCAAACTTTTGGCTTTTTTCTCTCTCCTGTATTTTAATCCTATTCTCTCAAGTTTTGCCCTCTTTGGAAAGGCATCACAATGGCTCACCTCCAACCATAGCAATGACTTGGTAAGACTCTGGAAAATTCTCAGGGGATATGTTTTAGAGATGGTGGTGAACACAATCCATAGTCTAGGGAGGAATCATCTGTGCTTAGGATCAAATTTTGACACAACCAATGATACCTAAAGAATATCCTATAGAACTAGAATATTCCATTCCAAAAGGGGTGATAGTGGAAGGGAAAGTGGGTGCAATGGGGTTTGCATTTGGGGATGGAAGATGGAGAAAATTATAGAGAAAAACATAGGATGTTCATTCACCATTATTAGCTGAAGGAGTTGGTTTTGTTAGCTCAAGCGCTAACTCATAAATTGTGAAGCCACCACTGGTAATTAAAGAGGATTTCCACTATGTGAATCCTTTTTCTCTTTTCCAGTATACTCCCCTACACACACACACGGCAGAAAGCTACTTCAACATTGTTAGTGACATCCTTGGAATTGTTAGTTGAGTCATTTAATGAATTTATTTTGGTCTTTCTTCTTTTAATACAACTAATAATAAATGTAGAGAAAGTAATTTAGGAGCATACTTTCAAATTTTGTTAGTGGAGCAGTAAAAGAGTTCTAAAATGAAAAAAAAA
>RJWJ010045999.1:0-11536 GCA_004363605.1 Indri indri | reverse complement strand
AATATAACGCCCAACTTGGTCAAAATTAGGATGCAAAATTCAGAATGGGAGAGAAAGAATTTCAAGACAGAAATGAATGTCTGTGAGTCATTACTTTGTGAGTAAAGAACAAGAAGTTAATAATCAGATAATATTTTAATCTTCATTCGGTGAAGAAAGGAGCTTTAAAAGTACACATTTGCTTTGTTATTCTTCTCTTTACTTGAACAATTTTTTAATCCCTTCTGATGTTCTAATTTTTCTTCTTTGATACTAAAATATATCTGCTGGCTGAAATAAGTTATAGAAACCTAGCAAAATTAATCAATTCTATCTCCTTACTGTTTTCAGAAGAAAAAAAGTTCTTGAATATAATATGGGATTATGGGAAAGTGTGGAACTTTGCAATATTTCATTATAATTGTTTGTTAATAATTATACCCCACTCTAAATTAAATTCAAGAAGGAGGAACTGTACTTTTAAAAAACTTATTTTTAAATGTTCATAATAAATATACCTTCTCAGGAATAAGGTACTGTTTCATTCAGCATCACATTTAGCTCAGAACTTCCTGACAAATGAGGAAAAATGATGTTTGTTAGGTGATCTACTTGTTAATGTCCAATCAAATGACCTGTTTACATTCTTCTGCCACCAAAATTTAGGATGAGTTTATTAAATAAATTATTCCTTATATGAGACTTTGAGTAACACAATGGACAATTCATTTTTAACTTGAAACATTTCTATTAAATAAGTTTTGTTCTCATGATTTAAATATGAATTTCACACAATCTTTGTGGGCAAGGAACTAGGAATCTAACAGGGAAGACAAAGAGATCATGCTGCAAGAAAAGGACAATGATAGAGATGTGCATAGAACATTATGGGAGTGGAGGATGGGGGTAAAAGAGCTCCATGATGCTGTCCCTGAGATGAGTCGAGAAAGATATAAAAATTAGGGAGACAGAGTGAGGGTTGATTGCAGGTTTGGGGCAAGGGACAAGGGGAATATAGGAAGATAGCTTTCCCAGGGAAGAGATTACATGAGGCTAGAGAAGGCTAGAAAAAAAGCACATTGTTAAGACTATTTGTATTTCCTCATCTGGAAAGTAATATGTCATCTTTCTTACCCATTTTTCTACTGACTGGCTTAATTTGTATTGAATTATAGGAAGTCTTTTCCTGGAAATGAAAATATTCCATCTGGTTTTACACGCTGCAAAATTTCTCTTTCATACAGAATTTTTCATTTTTATACAATAAATTTATCAATTTTTTTCCCTTATGGCGTTTTTTATTAAAAATAATCTTCTTGGCCAGGCGTGGTGGCTCACGCCTGTAATCCTAGCACTCTGGGAGGCCGAGGTGGGCGGATCGTTTGAGGTCAGGAGTTCGAGACCAGCCTGAGCAAGAGCGAGACCCCTGTCTCTACTAAAAATAGAAAGAAATTAATTAGACAGCTAAAAATATATAGAAAAAATTAGCCGGGCATGGTGGCGCATGCCTGTAGTCCCGGCTACTCGGGAGGCTGAGGCAGTAGGATTGCTTGAGCCCAGGAGTTTGAGGTTGCTGTGAGCTAGGCTGATGCCACAGCACTCACTCTAGCCAAGGCAACAGAGTGAGACTCTGTCTCAAAAAATAAATAAATAAATAACCTTCTTTTCCCAAAAATAATAAATATATACTGTTACCATTATGTTTTATTTTTTTTCTTTTATTTTTAGTCATTTAAGCAATTCTTGATAAAGCATGGGAAAAATTCTTGAAGGATACTGTTATGGGCTGAATTTTTTTCCCCCAAGAAAAGATACATGAAAGCCCTGAGCCCTTCATACCTCAGAATGTGACTTTATTTAGAAGTAAGGTTCTTTGCAGATCATATTAATTAAAATTATTAATTAAAATAATTTAGTTTTTTAAAAAATAATGAGGTTATACTAGAGTGGGATGAGCCCCTAATCCATCATGACTAAGTGTCCTTATAAAAAGAATGGCATGTGAAGAGATAAAATCAAAGAGGATGAATGCCATATGAAGACACGGAATTGGCGTGATACATTTATATAAGCCAAGGAATACCAAGAATTGACAACAAACCACCAGAAACTAAAAAGAAGAAAGGAAATATTCCGATACAGGTATAAGAGGGAGTAGGGCTCTGCTGACATGGTTAATTTCAGACTCCTAGCCTCCAGACTATTGCATAATAAATTTCTGTTGTTGTATGTCACCTGGTTTTTGGTACTTTGTTAGCAACCCTAGAAAACTAATAAAGATTATACTGAAGTGATGAGTGGTTAGATCTGCAATCAGGGGAAAGAGAGACTAGAATTGGGGGGATCGGGAGAGAAAGTAGAACGAGGGGTAATTGTGAACTATGGTATGTGGTGGGGAGTGGAAAAAAGGAATCACATTAACCCAGTATTGTCAAGGCATAAAGAGTGAGCCATGAGTTGTCAAATATTGAGCTGGAAAAGGCAAAAGAAAACACAGAACAAAGCAGGTAGTATCGTATGCACTGAACTAAAAATTTTAGTAACTAAGCCAATGTTTCTTGAAAGTTTCAGCCTCTATACCCCAACAGCAGGGGAGTTCTGATATATAAGGAGTATGCTTCTCTTTTAAATTTATGGAAATTACCAGGAGGACATGTTAAAAACGCAGGTATCTAGTTCTCACCCACAAAGATTCTGACATTCTGTATAAACGTAGGAATGGGCTCATGTATTCACAGCTTAACATGTGCCTCCGATGATTTTCATGCAGATAGTCCTCGTACCTCACTTGAAGAAGCATTGCATTAAAAGGTGGAGGGGAAAAATCCAAGTATGTTCATAGTGAATACAATACTTTATGAACTTTGAAGTATAGTCATGCATCACTATGCATAACAACATTCTGGTCAATGAGGTACTCTGTATACAACAATGGTCCCATAAGATTATAATGGAGCTTAAAAATTCCTACCACTTGAGTGACCTTGTAGCTATCCTAACATCATAGGGCAATACATTAATCACTTGTTTGTGGTGATGCCGGTCTAAAACACCTACTACGCTGCCAGTTGTAGAAAATATTACATATACAATTATGCACAGTACGTAATACTTGATAATGATAACAGATGAGTATTGTATCTACTACACAATACTTTTTTTATTGTTATTTTAGAGTGAACTCCTTCTACTTACTAAAAAAAAAAAAAAAAAGTTAACTGCAAAACAGCCTCAGGCAGGTCCTTCAGGAGTATCCAGAAGGCATTGTTATCATAGGAGATGACAGCTCCATGGGTGTTATTGCCCCTGAAGACCTTCCAGTGGGACAAGATGTGGAGGTGGAAGCCAGTGATACAGATGATCCTGACCCTAAGTAGGCCTAGACTAATGTGTGTGTTTGTCTCTTAGTTTTTAACAAAGGAAGTTTAAGAAGTAAAAAATAAATTAAAAAAATTTAAAATAGAAAAAAGCTTATAGATTAAGGATATAAAGTATTTTTGTACAGCTGTACAATGTGTTTGTGTTTTAGGCTATGTGATATTTCAAGAGTCAAATATTATTTTAAAAAATTAAAAATTTATAAAGTAAAAAAGTTCCAGTTAGCTAAGATTAATTTGTTATTGAAGAAAATTTTTTATAAATTTAATGTACCATTAAGTATACAGTGTTTATATATAGTCTATAGTAACATACAGTGATGTCCTAGGCCCTCACATTTACTCACCACTCACTCGCTGACTCACCAGAGCAACTTCCTGTCCTGCAAGCTCCAATCATGTTAAGTGCCTATATAGTTGTACCATTTTTTAACCTTTTATATTGCATTTTTATGGTATCTTTTCTATATTTATATATGTTTAATACACGGATATTTACCACTGCGTTAAAATCACCTACAGTATTTAGTACAACATGTTACACAGGTTTGTACCCAGGCTATGCCATACAGCCTAGATGTGTAGTAGACTATATCCTCTAGGTTTGTGTATGTATACTCTATGACATTCGGACAACAAAATTGCTTAAGGAAGCATTTCTTTCAATGTCTCTTGATTGTTATGTGATATATGACTATATTCTACTTTATATTAGCTATCATTATTATCATCATCATCATTTTAAAATGTCATGCAGATTTTTTAATCAATTCAAAGCATCCAGATACGCTGCTCTAAATTATTTATCAAGCTTTCCTCATATATATGGTCATCTGATTTACAACACAGATGCACTGCAATTCAATGGCAGAGGATGGCCTGCTCAATATGATATTATGCCAATAGATTACTCTATCGATAAACCATAATGAATCATGATCCCTGTCACACACAACAAATAATTCAAGTTAAATAATATGCTTAAATACCTTAGGTTAAGAAGTAAAATTTCTAGAAGGAAACATATGAATATACCTTGATGACTTCGGGGTAGGCAAATTTTCTTAATTAGTATATAACAAAAGAAAATATTTAAAAACTTGACTTCGTTATTATAATACTTGTTTGGATTTTTTTTACAGTGTAAACGTCAAGCATTAGATTCATTTGAATCTCTAAAATAATGAGACATTTTAAGTAAGCAGAGAGGAAGCAACTGTAGTTCTTAGATAATGTTACTTTATACCAATCAGTTATAGTGGGGTCATGTTACCACCCTCTTTTCTGAGTTCATTTTTAGGGAATCCACCTTGAAATTTCACCCTAAAAGAACTTTTATCAGTTTCAAGTATTTCTGAATTTTCCTCAATAGCTTATGTAATCGTGGTTATAAATTTATCATATATGCTGATCTATTTTTCTAAATAGAGATACAATTTTTACATTTAATATTATTAAAATAATAAACTACACTAAAAATTGCAAAACAACCAACAAGAACTTCTTTTAAGTGAGAATTAATGACAAGTGGGATTTAGAAGCATTCTGAAGATTACCAAATCTATTTTCATTGCCAAAGCTCATCTTTCAGCTTCCAGACATTTGGATATCAGCAGTACCTCCAGTTCAACTTTGTCAAAACCAAGCTTGTTGTATTTACCTTTCCTTTCTCATATTCCCATTATTTTACTTTCCCCATATTAGTAAATTGTGTTGCCATCTACCCAGTTGTCCGTGTTAGGAACCTAAGAGTGACTCTTGAATTCTTTCTTTCCCTCTGTACCCTACATAAAATCAATCACTAAGTCCTGCTCATTCTGTCTCGTGAAGCTCTCTTTGATGCATTCATTCTCTCTCTCTCTCTCTCTCTCACCCATACTCTAGTCCAAGGTAATCATTCAACACCTGAATTAATGTGTTTCAACTGATATTCTTACCTTCGCTCTTTTCTCCTCTCCAATTTGCAATATCCAGAATAACATTTCCAAAGCACAAAACTGATTGTGTAACCCTCCTCCTTCAACACGTTCAGGGCCATTGCCCTTTATATTTAACTACTAATGACTTAATAAAGCCTTTGTGATTCTGCTCCTGTCTCTTCCCATGTCCTCATCTTGCAGCCCCCCCACCGCGCCCCGCCATTCTACAGTTTTCACTGAATTTCTTTCAGTTTTTGACCACGTTATATTCTGTCACATATCACGGTCTTCCCATGTGTTGTTTCTTCTTATGGGCATTTTCTCTTCTCCCTCATTAATTTGGCTGATTTATAATATATGCATTCCATGACTATCCCTTGCACACACATATGTGCGCATGCGCACACACACTCCTCCAAGATAGAAGTTCTTTTGTTCTGAGCTCCTCTAGCAATGTCTACTATGTCTAGCATACAACTTACTATGTTGTAGAAAATTTCAGAAAGTTAAGAATTGTGTTTTATTCCCCATTACCTATTGAATACCTATAAAAGTGCCTGTTCCATCAAAAAATACTGAACAAAAGAACAGAGAATAGGTGCATAAATACATTCCATGGACAACCATTTTAAATAACAGATTGCTTGTGTAAGGTTTCAACCAATACTAAACTGTAGATAATGAAATGCATAGATAGGTTCACCCACAAATCTCTAAACACCTTGCCATATTTCTAATCTACTAAAGACATAAGATTCTATATTGCTAATCAAAAAGCACTTCATATACTTTAGACATCATACTTAGTAATGGCAGAAAATCTAGTTGTGAAATTTTGCCCTGATATAAGAAATACCCTACTTGTTCATGACAGGGGATTACAGAAGTGCCTATGAATAATATTAAAGCTTATTTTCCTATTCAAGAGCTCTGAATTTTCTTTAATATCTTGGCAGAGATTCAGTTTAGATGATATATTCACACACCATAAAGTGTGGAAAATATAATTTGTGTATAACTAAAAATTTTAAGACATGCTATCAAAAGGCCAATTTATGTACGGTTGAAACTGAACATGGTACCACTATAATGTGTGATTTTGGGAACTATGTTTATTTATGGGCCCAACTGATGTTCAAAGATTACTGTGAATTCTTTGAAGAAAGGGATCGTGCTTTAATTATAATCTGTTGGAAAACAGTAGGAACTCAATCAGCATTTACATAATAGAAGAGGGAAACACAGCATTACAGAAGCAGAAGCACATACACATACAAAGACAACTAAATCAAGCACCAGTATCATAAACCAAAGACATTATATTAAGAGTTGTTCACCTTTCGGTCAGAACCATCATCTTCCAGTAATCAGCCAAAATGACCAACACAAAGGGAAAGAGGAGAGGCACCCAATATATGTTCTCTAGGCCTCTTAGAAAAGATGGAGCTGTTCCTTTGGCTACATGTGTGTGAATCTACAAGAAAGGTGATATTGTAGACACCAAGGGAATGGGTACTGTTCTAAAAGGAATGCCCACAAATGTTAGCAAGGCAAAACTGTGAGAGTCTACAGTGTTACCCAGTATGCTGCTGGCATTGTTGTAAACAGTCAAGTTAACAGCAAGATTCTTGCCAAGAGGATTAACGTGGGTATTGAGCATATTAAGCATTCTAATCACCGAGGTACCTTCCTAAAATGTGTGAAGGAAAATGATCAGAAAAAGGAAGGCAGGCAAAAAGAATAAGGCAAGTGGGTTCAACTGAAGTGCTAGCCTGTTCCACCCGAATTAGCACACTGTGAGAACCAATGGAATGGAGCCTGAGCTGCTAGAACCTATCCCCTATGAATTCATGGCATTATAGGTATAAAAAAAAAAAAGACCTCTAGACTGTAAAAATGTTTCTCTTCACTGAGTACAACTGTGGTGTCCCCTTCCCCAAAAAAATATTTAAAGCAAATTTTAATTATGCCCCCCACCCCGCCAAAAAAAAGAGTTGGTAAAACTGATGCGTGCATTCTTAGCCATCTAGACTACTGGAATCCACCTAGGGTTAATATGTTTTAATGTAAACTTAATTCTAAGAAAGCCAAAAGTTCCAGACACAGTTCTCTTTGCTAAACAGCTTTTTATTGCATGGAAATGTGATAGAGATGTCTTAGAGTTCACCTCCACTTCTGAGCACATAGAAGATTATACTTCCCTGAACCCACACATTTAGGTGGGGCTGTATAACTATTTCTAGCCAATGACTTGTAAACAAATATAATGTATGTCACTTGCAGATTAAATATTTCATTTCAGTGAGAGATCTTTAAATGCTTTCTTCCCCTGCTGCATCAAGGAGTTCCCATGATGTAGAAGGTACAGCTAATGATGGCAGAGATTCTGTTAGTCTGTATTGCTAACATGAGGGATGTTATGAGGGACAAATGTCATGAGGGACATTTGTCCATACCTATAGAGACTTTGACAAGAGATAAGCCTTTTGTTATTTTAAGTCTCTGAGATTTGGGAATTCTTTGTTATCTCACAGAATAACCTAAACTATCTGGATTAATAGAGCACAAATTTTCAATTACCAAATGTATGTGAATTGTCCAAATGCACTAATAAACTTAACAAGGAGGAAAGTTTTCAGAATCTGAAAGTACTTCAGTTTCACCTTTCAGAGACTACATCATGTGAAGATTCTTTGTCTAGTCTCTTCTTAAGAATAAAGTGACTCAATGTCTACATAAGTCTTTAATTACCTTGATATTTAACAAATGAAGTACAGAAGTTAATATAGACAATGTAGTCTTAAGCATCTACCCTAGGGAGGTACAAAAATTGGTTGCCAGTAGCCGTGACCTTTAACTAACAGAAGAATGGAATAGCACTGGTCACCTTAGGGATTTAATGTGGTTGTTTAAGAAAAAAGATTGCCTGTTGAAGGTGGCCTTTGGCAGATATTGCTGTATTTATGCTGTCAGCGATTCAGCCAACACTGTGACTTTATGGTCCAGAAAAAGCAGACTAGGTTAAAATGACCTACTGCAATTTTTACTAAAGAAAAATCATAAGATGCTATTGTCAGTAGCTTAAAACTTCAGGCTGGAAGAAACCTTAATAATTTCTTTTTTTTTTTTTTCTTAGATTAGAAAGCTTTCATCTAAAGAATACCTTGTTCGAAGTCAGAGGCTGATCCAAGACAACAACCCAGGTCTCCAAATTCCCAGGCCAGTGTACTCCAATAAATATTTAAGAAACAATGAGAGTTATTTACACATTTTTTTTTAGAGTCTGAGTCATGAAATCCTAGCCTTAATTTTTGCTTTTCAATTCATACGTGTGATAAAACTTGACCTGGCAAGATAACTGTATATCTCTACCACAAACAGCTTAACCAAGCCTGAAAAAGCTGCATCATCCATTGGTAGCTCTAGAGAAAATAATAGTACATTACGCTCAAATGGGAATGGCAAATGAAAATGGAAATGGTCTACCTAACTCCCACTTGTCTCTTAGGTCTCAGGTGAAATGAACACTGCCTCAGGAAAGCCATCCTAGTCCTGCATAGTTTGCAGAGCTCATTTCATGGACATGCAACCTTTACAGTTTCACAGAGTCCTGTGCTTGCTCCTCTGTCACCATCTTCAAATTCTTAATAATTTTTGAACAAGCAGCCCTGAATTTTCATTTCGCATGGGACTCTTCAAATTGTTATGTATCCAGTCCTGATAATGTGTTTATTCCCTCTCACGTTCACACTCATATTATATTTCTTCGTATTTCTCCTTTATAGCATGATTGTATTTAATTACATTAAGACCTTGCTTGCTATTTCCTTCTACTCTTATAGTGTAAGCTCCACAAAAAAAAAAAAGAAAGAAAGAAAGAAAGAAATAGGTTTTATCTTTTTCACCATTTTTATCTATACTGCTTAGTGGAGTTGCTAAATTAAAACAGCTTTGATAAAAATGCTTTGATAAGTAGATGGATGAATAAACCAATGAATTAATTTGAGTAAATGGAAAATTAAATCCGAGGAAGATTTAGGATTTGAGCAGAATGGTGAGCACCCTATAATTTTGGGAGAAGGTGCAGAAAAATTAAAGTAGATTATTAGAGAGAGAGGGAGTATAGTACAGTGAGTTCTGAAAGCCAAGCAAAAAATTGGACACCTGTCACATGTGGAAATAAAGAAGTCGTCATGAACTTCTGAGGCAAAAAATGATAACATGTTTAGTGCTTGTGTTTCCAGGTTGAATTTTACATCCTTGTACACTGTATTCCCCAGCGTTTGTAGTAGGAATAAAATGTCGTGGCATATTTTAATATATGGTAACAAAATCTATTCGCCATCAACTATGTCACATACTTCATTTAATTTAATCATCACAAAAAGCCTTTAAGGCTGACTCCCAACTTTTCAAATAAGGACACTGAGACTCCAAAAGTTAAAATAATTTTCCCAAGGTAATACCAGAAAAGGAAGTTATGAAATTTGGAAACAGGTTTTCTGGAGAAAAAATTCTCAAAATCCTCCTACTATTTAAAGATGGTTCCTTAGCATAAGCCTTTCCTTTTTAAGTGAATATTTAACTACTCGGTATAAACTAGCTCTATGTGACTACTGGAAGAAAAATAAGATAGGTAAAATAACTTTAGGACCAGCTACATGTTTCACTGAATACATTTTCTAGATGAACTAAATTTCAAAGAGCTTGAGCATGTCTTTAGAAAGTTTCACTTTCAGTTCAAGTCTTAGTAGGAAATAAGAAATTTGTAGACTAAGATTATTCTGGCTGGCATATAACTCCAAGGTCTCCCATCACTACATGGCCCCTGGTGTCTCTGCTCAGATGTCAGGCACACAGTAGCCACTCTCTTTGTGGAGTCTTGTCCCATGTATGTTCAGTGCAGCCCAGTGTTGCAGAAGTTCTCCCTCATGCAGACATCTGGCATTCCCTCTCTAAACAGCTTTCTTCCCTATATACAATGCCTCACCAAAACCAGATGCTTAACCATCCTGGAACTCATCATCCTTGAACTTTAACTCAAAGAGACCCTTGTGTTCTACTTGGACTTAAACCCCTTGTATTAACAGCTAGAACAGCACTGTCCAAAAGAACTGTGATGATGAAAATGTTCTATTCTACACTGTCCAATACAGAAGCCATTAGGCGCACATGGAGACTGGGCACTAGAAATGTGTATTATTTGACTGAGGAACTGTATTGATAATTTTACTTTAATTTTAATTACCATATATGGCTAGTGGCTACCATGTTGGACAGTTCAGGTCTAGAAAATGGCTCTAGGCAGAGAATAGACAAATGTAATGCTATTAGCCATATTTACCCTCTTTCAAGGATTACACTACAGTGTGGCCTATTGACCTCTCCCATGTGCATTTTATCTTTTGTGTAGGGTATGAGCTGGGGAAGAGTCTTACACTTCCTAGTGACTCCCACTTAGGCTTGAAGAGTTTTTTCACAAAATGGGGTTTGACAAGGAAGAAACAAAATCAAAATGAATAAATAAAACAAATTGCTACATAATCTTTTCACCTCTAGAACAAGAACCAAAGCAGCAATCCAGGTCGAAGCTGGTTCTGTGACCTTCCTTTGTGGTCTCTTAGTTTCTTGTGCTTGCCTTTGTCATACCATTTGCAAGCCAGAACTTAGTTACCCTAACTAGACTGTGAGCAACTTGAGGGCAAGATTTTCATGTCTGTGCCCCTGGTCTCCAGCACAGTACTTAGTGCATAGTGGGTATCAGTAAACATACACTAAGTCAACAAATAAGGGAAATGCTCATTCCCTCTGTACCTTTAAGTAAATTGATTAAAAAGAGCAGGAAGTTTTAAATTAAAGTCTTATTTTCTCCTCAAGTTTGTGAGAAAGGAAGAAAGTTGCAAAACACCTTACCGCTGAAGGCAGGTCACAGAAATCACAGAAAAGAGAAATTGTTCTCTCAGCTGATTGCTCAAACTTAGGCCCGCAGAGTTCCAGACTTGACCTTCAACAGACTTACAGAATCTCATGCAGAGAAGGCAACATCTCATTCACAGAATAATAAAGATGCATGTTGCTTTCACTTTGAGATGAAGCCTTCCCTAGAAAATTTTATTTTTTAGACCAAAAGCATGGGTGTGTACTGGAGAAAGCTGTGTTAAAACAGCCAATTATTCTATTTTCTCATATTTGCATGTTGTTACTCATTAAGTGTGTCGTTTGGACAATGACCTAAACTCAGAGGGCATGCACAGCATTAAT